>JAHBCN010009407.1:0-51513 GCA_019359885.1 Listronotus oregonensis
GTTTTGGAGGCATTAAACTGAACAAGATTTTTGGCGCCCCAATCCAAAATGAGTTTGAGGTCTTGTGAAAGATAAATCCACATTGACTTACGCTTGGTTTCCAAATCAGACTTATTGACTGGCTTAAGAAATTGAATGTTAGAGTGGAGTGTACTATCGTCAGCAAAACTATGAATGGGATTAATTGTGGAAGAAAGAAGATCGTTAATGTGTAGAAGAATCAGAGTGGGTGCCAGTACTGTGCCTTGGGGCACCCCAGCATTAATTTGGTAGAAGCTGGAGAAATGACCATCTACAATAACTGATATACGTCGATTAGAAAGGAAACTGGAGAGCCACGAGCAAAGCTTAGCTGGAAGACCGTAAAAAGGAAGTTTGTTAAGAAGCCCATCATGTCAGACCTGATCGGAGCTTTGGAAATGTCCAGAGCAACGAATCCCAGATACACCAAAAAATTCATGGGACTTGTTCCAGTTGTGTGAGACAAAGGAAAGAAGATTAGCTGTGGATCTTTTGTGACGAAATCCATACTGTCTGTCATGAAAGATCTTATAATTTTTCAGATACTTTAAGATTTAGGAATTAATGAATTTTTCCATTACTTTGCATATCTACGTTTTAAAATCTTTTTAAAGTAAAATTTTCGCACTTCTTTAAACCCCTTTCCCAGTGTCTTTCACCAATAATTAAGAGAGAGAGTGTGTTTTATCATCGGTCGAAATCGAATTACAGAAACGCAATTACGTAGCCGGTAGCTCGCACGCTCATTGGACACCCGCTGCGCGCTGCCGGGGTGAATTTTACACGGCCTTCATCGAAAAGAATCGTTTAACCTAATTACTTTAAATTAACTATATATTTTTAATTATAGTGTTTAAAAATAATAATGTTAAATTAAACGAGGAAACTAATTTATTTCTAAGTCCAGAAAATATGTGTAGAAAAAAAAGGGTTATTTTTGTAGCAAGGGCGTAAAAGTGCTTTGCCGAGGGTTGTATTGAAGATTCCGTGCAAAATAAAATTCAAATAGCAATTCCACCACCAAAGAGATTTTATGCCCAGTCAAACAAAAATGTTATTTATTTGTTTAATAAGTGTTTTTGTTCCATAAAAGATGGCGCTATTAGGTTTGTTGTTTTATTTATCTAAAAATGGTCGTACTTATTTACTTTTAGATGTTCATAGTTGCTGTGTCATAGATTTTTTTACAATTAAAAAAATATATTGTCGTGTATTAATAAAATTCCCAATTTTGAAAATGTAGCACACAAATAAATTTATGCACGACTGTTAAAAGAGTATATAGAGAGAAACATGGATTGCTGAATTAAAACGTAGTCATCCGTCGTACCACATTTCGTGGAAAAATCATAGCAACTCAAACCTGAAATCTTCATCAAAAGCATTAACTATTGAACTATTAAAACTAAATAGGAACCAAATTATGATAGTGACAAAACTTATACCTGGACACTGTATACGAAGGAAATATTTGCATACCATGAGCATCTTAAGAAAAGAGCCCATTTGCAGAATAGGTGATAAAAATAAAAAGACAGTCTCTCACATCATTTATGAGTGTCCTGCACTTACATAAGTGAGTCAAAACCCCCTGGTGGGAAACAATCCCCCTAAGGGTGACGAACCGAAAAGACTAGTAAAAGAGCTATTACACCTGTTGAAGCTGCCTAACCTTTCTATCTAGAATGAAGACAACAATGGATACAACAAGCTTATTGGCTACAATGTCAAGGTTACCACTAAAATCTCCATTCTGTCCAATGAATCAATTATCGGATTTTTTCACGTGATAATATCTGAGCTATCTGGACTATTTTTACAGACACGTTTCAAAAACGCCTTTTTAAAAACTAAAGGCGGCCTCCAGTTTAAATCAAACCTTTTTAGTTACTTTTTTAGGTTTATTTTTAAATAGTATCGAATTTTCATTTTTATAGTGATGGAAAATTTCCGGAAATATATATTTGAAAATATTTTCGGAATCATATCAGGAAACTTTGGAAATATATGGAAATACTGGAAATATAGAAATAAAAACTACAAAACTCAAAAATCTGAACATTTAATGAAAGTTTATCATAGAAACAACTGCACAAAAGTATAAGAAATATAGAGATATTTTTGTTATGATTCATTGTTATTTTTTCTCGATATTTCCAAATTTTCCAATATTTCCATTTCCATGAACAACACTAATTATATTAAATGTATCATTTTCTGTGATAAGCAAGAGATGATATTAATAGATTTATTAAACAATAACTAAAGTCCAAAACTAACGGTCCGATACGGAAAAAACATCCTGAGGCTGTTCCTTCCTGCAATTTCATGGTCTGCAACGCTTACGTAAGAACGCCCCGAGGGCATTCGGCCGGTCAAAGAAGGCGCTCTGCGCCCCGGAACACGCCAGACGCCCGGACTTATAATTGAAGCGGATCAGTCGGACTCCGGGAGTGGCTGCCCGCCCGGAGTTTGGCCATCGGACTCGCTTCTCTCTGACTAACTTTAATTAGTTTGCGATGCAAAGGGTCAGCTTCTACCTGAACTAAGTAAACGTCGAGTTATAAACAGTTAGATGGGCAGAGAGAGTGGGAGAGTTACCAAGTTATTACGGGCAATATTATCAGTTGTGAAATATCTCAAGTCTTGAGGGTTTAAATAGCCGAATGAAGAAAAATGTTTTAAATCAGTATTGACTTTAAGCAGATAATTCCTTGTAAGATCTAAAGGTAATTTAGTTATTTCAATTACAGTGAGTAAAGCCCAGCCCGTCCACGAGTTAAACCGAGATTGGGAAGAACATATTTTATCTTCCCCTCTTTTATACCATCCGCGACGAACTCACCCATCTCTCTCTAACAAAAATTGATTGTTGAACGGGCCGAGACTAGTATCAGTAAAAAACAAAAACTAATTTTTGCAAAACAGTTTGACTTTAGAGCGGGAAGGTCCACCGAAGATGCAATAATCAGTCCAAGGAAGTTTAAAGGTGTATGGGAGCCCAATACTGTAGAACAAAATTGTCCAGGCGTGCATTGCAGCGGGAATAGGGGGGTTGGTCCCGCGGAATTTGCGCAATGAGTCAGTTCCGGATTTCCATAATTCTTTGTTACTATCTATAAAGTTTTTTTTTTATTTTTTGCACAAAATTGTTGGACATTAAAGGATACTACTATAGAATATTTAAAATTATTGTGTAATATTAGATTTTATATTATCTGATATAATATGGAAAGAATAGATGGCGCCACTTTACTGCCTTCTATTTAAATGGTCGATATATTTGAAAGTTTTGTATTTTTACCAAAAATCTTTGTAAATAAATAAAAACACGATTTTTTATAATAAATTTCAAACATTGCATGATAGTATTATGTACTTGTCACCAATTTTCTGATAAAAGAAGGGCAAGATAGTGTAAATGAGTTTAATCTAATCCTAAGATTCTGGTTGTACATTAAAAAGTGAACATTTTTATAACTGCTTTTAAGGCATATACTTTTCACTAATAACAAACATTCATGAGACAGAATAACAGTGGTTAACAATGTTTAGTAACCTTTGGTACCTGAGTATCCATTGTAACAGTATCCGTTAAATATTATGTGTGTACAGTATGTCGAGCATTAAAAAGTTGATAATGCAAGATTAAGAAACCAAAACTCTAATTTATTTTTAAACAAATGGTAAATTTGGTGTACAGTTGAAAATTAAACTAACCTCATTTTCACTATATTCTCCCATCTTTTTGTACACAATTCTTGATTTTTACACTAAAGTGGCACACGATATTTTATAAACCTTGTATTTTTATTTATTTTACATCTTTTTTCCATTAAATTGCGAACTTTTAAGTTCAAAGGCAGCAGCCATATTTGCTTAAAAAATAAAAGTGTAAAAAAGGTGTAAAATAAACATAAAAAAACGTTTTTAAAAGGTGTTTGTGAAATATTGTGTGCCAATTTAGTGTAAAAAACAATATAAGGTTAGTTTTCAATTTTGACGATGAATATCTCGAAAACGAAACATTACCGATTTTTTTTTAGATTTGTAATCAGCGCCCCAAAAAACCGTACCAAAATTGTACTTCCTTTCATTCAATGGACCTGTATATATTAAAATTTGCCTAGTCTGCCCAGTAATCAATAATTTTGATCCTTTAAAAGAGTGTACTAAATTATTAAATGAAATAAAAGTACCTAAATGTAAACCTTATTTCTTTTTAATAATCCACAGAAATACACAAACATTGTGGAAATCATCTAAAAGATAGTTAAGATTGCCTTACTTTTCTCACTAAAATTTTCATTTTCTATTATTCATAATTGATATATTATTATTTATTCGGTTACCTAACGTTACGTCTTATAAGAAGCACCTAATTTAAATATAAAAAATACTTACCTAAAGTTAAAAAGACGGGTATGTTACCCTTGGATTTGCAAGACAAAACCATACAACCTCTAGTCATTTTGTTACGATATTATAAGTAACAAACAATAAACACAAAATTATATTCACAATTTAATAAACACTAATCACTAAAATAAGAAGGTTTTTATCAATCCAAAAAACGGTACTCCGGCTCTCATGTGTTGGCTAACTTCACACTGATTTATCAGTGTGTAAGTAGGCAACACATTAAATTATTTCGTGGAATTTTGTTATTGCGCAGAATCGGCGAGGCCAACTCTGACAGTTATTTTCATACTGGGCTGGATATTTTTTGATCGCATGGGCCATAGCATTGGGCTTCCATACACCTTTAAACTTCCTTAAATCAGTCTCACAAACGAAATCTATAACGCCTTGGATAAAAGACCATCATTAGCTTTTTATTGACTTATAGCTTTGATACGGTTTGCCATAAAAGCTCATTTAAAAGCTTGAAAATATTGGTGTCAGGCTAATTTGTTTAAGAGTTATTTAAGTAAAAGAAAACAGTACGTAAAAATAGATGATGCAAAGAGTGACCTGAAATATGTGACCTGTGGTGTACCGCAGGGAACAGTTCTTTGTCCACTTCTCTTCACAATATACCTAAACAATCTTTTAAAAACAAATTAGCTTGGTACAGTTATCAGTTTTGCTGATGATACGGCCATCTTTTACACGGGAGACTCCTGGCTTGATGCCAAAAACAAGGCGGAGTCTGACTTAAGTAATATTTTTAAATGATTTCAATGCAACAAACTTACACTGAATCAAGCAAAAACCAAATTTGTGCCTTTTGCATCATATATCAACAATTAACCGGAGTTTCGCTTTTTGAATGTAGGAGAGAACATATATATTTCGAAAACTGAAAGTATTAAATACTTGGGAATAATTGTGGACCAACACCTTTGATGGGATACACAAATAAACCATATACCTTCAAAAACCAGATATCTTATTACTCGGTTTTCCCACCTGAAATATTATCTCAAACCAGAACAACTTAAAAATATTTTTTTTTTATCGTGGTATTACATATATTAATAATATTCACTACATACCAAATAACAATATTCTAAAATTAAATAAATAACTTAATCTATATTTAAAAATTATAAACTTCATCAAGTCCTAGGTCTTCCTGGATTGTTCCTAGTACCGATGCTGCATTACCCCGTTGCACAGCTAAACCAATTCTTTGGATAATGAAACTTCGAGATTTTTGCATTGTATTTTTGCAAATTTCATTAATAAAACCCTTAGCCTCATCACCCAAAGGACCAAAAGTTTCAAAAAGCAAAAGGAATGAAGATAAAGCGTTTTCAAGCTCTTTATATTTTAGATGTTTTTATTCTCGGCAATACGAGCAGCCGCACATACAAAATTAGAAGTTTTGTCCAGATAGGATTTTGCAAGTGTATGGCTGCAAGTAGCATCCCAAAGTAATTGTTTTCCATATTTCCAGGAAATTAAGGTCATTCCATCTACCGTTTTCCATCGCTTCTGCAAACTCAAAAGGCTCTAACACAGAAGGATTTTCAGCTAAAATCAGAGCTCTTTTGATAATGTCATTTATCTGACTGTGTCTAGAAGAACGCCCTGCGCTTTTTTGCAGCTTAACCCATGTAGGCCATAAATATCAGCATTTTCGCCGCAAACGCAGGTGTGCTCTCCACACACAGGCAGACCAAGTCTGAGAGCGATGGAAATATGGAATGTTTTGTTATCTAACAAATTTCCCAAGGACGAAGATGGAAGTGCGTTAATCCAAGCATTACTTTCAGGGGCCTGAAGAGCAAGTAGACGTGCCTTATCTTCACTTGTCTGGCACATGTTTGTAATATATTTGTGACGAGCTTGGCAAATTAAAAAGTCAAAATCTTTCTGTTTTTTTGGTAATACTTGTGGTTGATTTTGAAGATTGCAAACTGTCGCAAGAATATAGGAAGGTAAAATTTTGGAAAGTAAACCTGACACGTCATTGATTGAACCTAAAAAGGCAGAAATAGACAGGGTGGATGTATCTCTTATTCCAAGACCTCCAAATTTTACTGGAAGAGTGCTTTGTAACCAAGAATTTAATTTAATATCACAATTTGTTATGTCTTGAACTAAACTTTGTAATACATTATCAAAATTACAAAGTAATTCTGGAGATTTCCAACAAGGTGAACATCTTAACAAATAAGACATTCGAGGTATGGCAAAGGAATATTTTAGTAAATAATAGGAAATATGTTAGTCTATAAATTTTAATTTGGTACTAAGAGGTTTTAAAAATTCTGTCTTTTTATTAATTGAGTATTCAATTTCATTTGACGAAAAAGCACTTCTAATAAATTAAAATTTGAAATGGGAATTACTGACAGATTAGGAACAATACTTAAAAATTTGACAGTATATTGGAATGATCTTTAGATAAAACAGTTAATTCACACTTATCAAAATTTAAATTTAAACCCAAATCTTTACTTCCTCTGATTATTTTATGAAAATTATCTAAAACCGATTTGGGTTTCCAGCAAGTGTACCGTCATCTAGATACCAAAGATTTATTTCTGTATTTAATGATAAAATAAGTGGATGAATTGCTAAACTAAAAAGAGCTGGCCCAAGAGGATCTCCTTGTTGGACATCTTTGAGAAAAATATGTTGATCACCGTAAGAAAGTAAACTCGGATTATCATAACATTGGGCTATAAATGGTAAAAATTCTGGGAGATATTCGCTTACTCGTGATAAAATTGTTTTTCTATTAACCATATTAAAAGCGTTTTGATAATCTATTTTTAAAATAACTTTATCTGATTCGTGAGGATAAAGAAGAAAACGACGTATTGCATGTATGCTGCTTCTGCTCCGCATTGGTTCAATCACAATTCAATTATGGCATTTCTGGTTGGGGCAGTGTAAGGGATTGTTATTTGAATAAACTTTAAGTAACACAAAAATGGATCCTTAAAATTATTTTTAACAGAAACAAGAAATATTCTAGTAATCAATTATTTTCTGAAGCAAAAGTATTTAATATTAGACAACTTTTTCTTAATATTTTGATGTTAGTGCATAAACAAAAAACTATACTACAAGGTGTTGCTCATGAAATAAACACTAGGTATAAAAAGGATTGTATGGTGGTTCCGATTAGTAGAAAGGAAATCGGGCACAAATCTCTATACATTTCTTAGCACCAAATTTTTTTAATTTGCTACCAAATAACCTTAAAAAATGATGTTTTCAAGGTTATTAAAAAATGAACTAATAAATGGCTCTTACAAGTATATAGAAATAAAATACGATTTGTTTTATAAAATTACCTAAAATTTGAGATATGTGACTCAAAATTCTGATTGTAACAAAATTACTCGATTTGTGACTTTTAACTCGAATATGACAAATTTACTCAAAATAGTGATTTTACCCAAATAGTGACACTACCCGGACATTACAGAACAACGCTAACAAGCAACAAATTAGGCTTTTGCGCTTAAAATGTTTATTAATTGTTTATCTAAAAATTGTATAAATTTTTTTAAAAAAAAAGCCATTATTTATTTAATTATTTAAAATTAAGTAAAACAAATAACTTTACCACATAATAAAGAATATACAACAACTCTTAAACAACGTCAAACAAATTTGACAGTAAAATTCCAGAGACCTCGACTTTCATCCTTTTCATTTTACAGATCTGGATTAAAGCTGTTTTTTATTATATAATAATTTTAGTCGGTTAAACTGGAAATGTGAAAATTTATAAAATATATTCTATGATGATAAACAATTAAAGTCACAGACTAGTATGCATCTATGTATTCTACAGTAAAGCGCAGAGCACTGCGAACATAGGACGATCCTAGACGATTTTGGATGTACCTAAAAACGCCGCACGCATTGCTTATCGATCAATAATTTTCCAGCGAACAATTCAATACACGGTTTATTTCTGAAATAGTTCTTTAGTATCAGACGCTCGACGGCAATAGTTTGTACTGTGTGTCGATTGTTGCGACCAAAAAGTTTTTTTAATAATAGTTATTAATAATGGATGTTTTACAGACATGCAGACAAAATTCAAATTATTGAATGGAATCACCGTGAAATCCTGTTAGAGGTGGAGAATTATTTAATAATTTATTTCTAACCAGGCCGACCCCCGATTTCCACTATTTATACCGAGTTATTAAAAATAACTGACATTTGGTTTGTTTAACTCCAAGAAAACATAAACATGATAGTGCCTCAGAAAAAAACAACAAAGGGAAGTAAGAAAAAAATTATGGTAGTGGTAAGTGTTATTAAAAATCCTACAGTTTTCCATTAATACAATTGCAGAACAGGTTTTTTTTTGAGGAGCAGAAGATCAGTGGAAAGAATGCTGAAAAAATTGATACCGATCCTAGAAATGCAGAAAAACCAATGGAAATTTTCCCTGATGATTATTTAGACGAAGGCAATTTTTGAAACTGTAATGGAAATGAAAAATAACAATGAAAATTTTATAAGAAACATTGTTTTTACTGATGAATCGACATTTCACTTCATGTCACCAATGATTTTTTTCTCCGAGGTCACGTAAAATCATAAATTTATGGTTTTCAGGAGAATAGGGCTAATAATCTACAAGAATTGCAATTACAAATTGGGAATTGGGAATTTGAGGATTATTACCCTTAACATTCTAGCAAATGTCAGAAGGCGTTTTTTTATGACAATCTTGGTTATTGTTTGGCTCAACAAGGTGGTTTTGATCATCTTTGATAGCTTGAAGAGTTTTTCTTTTTTATTCTATGAATGCACATTAAATTATTTTCTTAAAAATATCTTCTACGTTCCATTATTTATTTGAAAAAATTATTTTATTTTATTAGGAGGAAAATCTGTTTTGGTTTTAAGCAGCAAACGTTGCGGTCTCGTAAGCAACTAATTTTAAATTTATGACTGATAAAAAATCAGATTCGAAGTCGGTTGACGCTAGCTAGCTCCTGCTACTTGCCTATAAACACTGCATCCTCTTACTGAAAATAAAAACGTAGTAAACAAATAAAGCTGGACAGATAATTCTTCCGAATTTATCACCGCACTCCCCACCAGTCCTAACCAAAAAATGCGCCGTGAGAAAACGAGACGGAATTTGAGATGCAAGCCACAAAACTATTATTGGTATTTTTAGAATTGGGTACATCAAAATTGTCCAGGAGCCTCCTATGTTCGCAGTACGGTGCGCTTTACTGTATAATACTGGGTTAATGACTGAATATTTAATGATTTTTTCCGTACGTAGCAATGCGAAAACAACAAAATGAAACATTATTATAAATAAATTTACTAATAATTAGCTATTCTTAATATACTTTTATGCTAGATCGTAAACTTAATTATAAAAGAACTCCTCACACAGATGTTCTCAAAAAGTCATTAGTTAACTCGCATTATACGGTGAACATATTCCGCAATTTGCTTTACCTACAATAAGTTAGTATAAGGCATAAATATGTCAGAAAAAATATTGCAAGAAAGCTGTATTATGTTGATTATCGCGCAGTTTTAATATGCTTTTAATAACTGGTAGATGGTGGTTAATGTTCTAAACAAAGATCATTCCGATAGACTGTGTATACAGGGTGGTCGAAAATACGAGAAGAATAAAATATCAACGGGAATGGGACGGTTACTTTCTAGTTATTAGTACGGAATTCAAACTGGAGACGATCTTCCCTTATGTACGAACCGGATAAACTTTTTTTTAATAGCCTAATCATTCGGCCGAAACTCCATTATATTTAAGTCTAGAATGCTATTACATCAAAGGAAAAAAACGTTTGATCAATGTGTACTACCAGTTCTGAGATACGGTTGTAAAACTTGTACACTTAAAACACACATAACAAACAAACTGCAGGTTGCACAATTCATTGAACGAAGTATGCTAGCAATAACAAAGAGACCGCAAAAGAATAACCTGAAAACCGCTTAAACCCGTAAAGTTTTTGCGCATTTTTGCAGACAGAATTTACATATACAGAGCAATTTCTGTGGCAGGTATGACGTCATCGATATTTTTTTAAACGAGAACGTCCATTTTTTCTTACAGAAGTTGAAAAAAACACATTTTTTTAATCCGGTATGATAAGAACAAAAGAATAAACAAACGTTTGTTCACCGTTTTCACTGTCTACACTGAAGAAAAATGTTTGATCGCTGATGTTTGTTCTTGTTTGCTTTTTCGGTGTGAACATACCTTTTGATGTAAAGACGTCTACTCGAACATGTATGAACAAGAACAAACAAATGTTTGTTCGCGTTTTTACTGTCTACACTAAAGAAAAACGTTTTTTCGCTGATGTTTGTTCTTGTATGTTTTTTCGGTGTGTACATACCTTAAGAAAATCGTTTGTTTGCTGATGTTTGTTTTTGTTTATTTTTCGGCGTGTACATACCTTTAGAAGCTTCTTAAATACGTTATAAAAAATCCAGGGCCGTATTTAAAAAAAAAAACAAGTTGATGATGGCAGCTCAAAGACAAAACGTCGATAAAATAAAAAATATATCTTGTTGAACAGAAAAAATAGCAATAAGAATGTTAAATTTATTTTGTTATATCTATTTAAATAAAGTCATATTAAAAAAATGAAATCGCGAATATTCAGTTTTCCAAAATCGATGGAAGTATTCAAAATTTTTAAACTTTAAAAGTGGCATTTGATTAGCATCGAAGTGCACGCAACTTTGCCTTTATATAATCGACCTTGACCGGAAAGAATTTTCCGAGATCAATGATGACAATCCAGATTTATGACACCCCGTATATATTTTGGTTCGAAAAAATCACGTAGTTTGTGAATTTTAGGCATCTTAGTGGTATGAAATTAATTGGTAATTGATAACAAGAAACTTCCAAAACTTGGGTTAAGGGCACCCCAATGGCAGGCAAAATCAATTTTGGTGTTTTAGGATTTAGGTGTCTTTGTCCCACGTGACCAAAAATCTACCCTCTCTTGACTCTCATCTCGTAACAAATTTAAGAACGTGATAAACGATAAATTCGTATATCTACATTGCCTCGCACAAAAGTTAATTCCGTATTTAAAATCGTAACAATGTGAATTAATTTACCTTAAGCCGAGTAAATATAATTAAATTTAAATTAAATTTCTATTTTTAAATCGTTAGCTCTCCAACATACTGAGCATACACACTCATACGTATTAACCTTTATTTAAAAGAAACAATAAAAAAGTAATTATATGCCATAAACTCCACCCATGCGCCCATAAAATCATAAATTTTTCCCATTAATAACTACTTTAAGTTCATTAAATATTTCTACAATTTATAAAACTTTTTTTCCTTTTTTTATTTTCTTTATCGTTTTTGTGTAATGAAAGTTCATATGTTGGAAATTAAATACTATCAGGCATAAAGAAAGAGTTTGTGGAAAGTCAGTTGAAAATTTTTAGCGTTAAATTGCGTATTTGCTGATGGATAATTTTATCTCTAAAAAAATAGATTTTTTTAACTTGGGGGTGTTCTTTAAGGCTAAAAATCTTAGTTCTGACATACTTTGAAGTAGTAGAGAATTTATTAACACAAAACTTAAAGATTGGGATTTTTGGTGAGAAGTGAAAACCTCTCGAGACACTGGCGTAGGTAAGGGGGTAGAAGAAGGTAATTAAATTTCCACCCCCAGCCCCAGAATTGATTAAAAAATATGTTTAGGTCTGCAAATTATTATCCGCCATATGCTAGAAAACAAATTAAATATTAAAAGGATTTGAAAAAACCGAAATTATTAATCTCCTCTAGGCATATTATTTCTCTGGAATAAAATGTTAAATCCTTAGAATTATATAATAAAATTTCATTATTACAACGTGTCCAAGATAAGGAGGGATCTCCAAAACGGTAAGAGATAGGTGGGTTGTTTAAATTTGGCAAAGTTGTGTAGTTGGGAGCTTAATAATATACCGTTGTAAAATTAAAGTTTTGTACTTTTTGTACTTTTAGAAATATGACCGAAAAACTGAAATTTCCGATTTTCGTTTAATTTTAGAGTTTATTTTATATATTAGAAAAAATCTACAAATACATTTTCTTTGAAACTTTTTGCGCTGCATCCATTGGCGAAGTTAATTTTCTTGCGACGTTTCGTTTTTGCTAAAACATCATCAACTTTATTTTTTTAAATACGGCCCTTAATTGTTTATTTTATTTTTTTGAAGCAGTTTTAATCCCAATTACAATAATGTATAACACTTATTTTATTTAACAAATAAGAAACGTCCCCATAAAAAATGAAGTGCGTTTCTTGTCTAACTCATTTTCTCTTATGGAAATATTTTTCTGTTAAATATACATATTTTCCATAAGTGACAATGAGTTAGACAAGGAACTCACTTCATTTCTTATGAGGACATGCCCTATTTGTTAAATAAATTTTTAGTATATTATATATTTTGTAATTGATATATAATAAGGGTCTAAAAAATTAATTAAAAAACCCGAGTTTTGTATTTAAAAAAATTGAGCTGATGATGGTTGAACAGAAAACGAAACGTCGTAAAGAAAATTGACTTAACCAATACATAAAGCGCAAAAAGTTCCAGCTGAGAATGAATCTTTCCAATTTTCTAATTTTTGAGTACCTGGTAAAAAAATAAAAACGAAAATCGCAAATTTCAGTTTCCGCCATATTTCCCAAAGTACAGTAGATAATAAATAAATAAATATTTTTTTTTCTCAAATAACTTCAAAATAATAATAAACCTAAGCAAAATTTGTTAGATTTTTATGAGAATAATTTATTTTTAAACGAAACTTTTCATTTCCCAAATTAATGAAGAACTAATCTATAAGATTTGTCTTAATATTAAATCCAAGGCTTTTGGGGCTGATAGCAAGCATGCCTAATCTCTTTATGCTGTCCTTTTTGGAAACTTGCCAATGTTTTACCATTGGCTAAAGTGAATAACCCTACAGAATTAAATCAGCTGCCGTTCAATATCAATTTTGCCAACCTTTTCCAATATTGGAGAAAGTTATAGAGTTACAGATCTCCTGTTATGTTTATGGATTTCACGTTATTCCGCCTAAACAATCAGGTTTTAGAGTGGGGTATGGTTGCTCCACTGCACTTTCTGATATTATGGATGATGTAGTTACTGCATTAGATGTGGGCGAGGTAACTGTTATGGTGCTATTAGATTACACCAAGGCATTTGATATGATTATTTTAACGTTATGGTATCTATTTTAAAGTACATTGGTTTTGAGAGCTTTGATCTGCAACTGCATTAATTTCTTCGTTTTTATCGGATAGAGAACAGCGGAGTTTTGTCTTGACGGTAACGTGTCTGAATTATTAGCTGTCAAATCAGAGGTACCTCAGGGCAGTATACTTGGTCCACTTTTATTTAATATTTATACTTCAACTTAGTAAAATCTCTTAAACACTGTAAATATCATCTTTATGCCGATGATACTCAAATATATGCTTCATTTAAGCCAAGTCTTGCCGAAATTATGACCAATCAAATAAACATTGACTTAGATAAACTTCTGCGGCGCTCGGAGGATCATTTGTTAAAAATAAATCCAAATAAATCAACCGCTATAATTTTTGCAACGATAGCTGCAGAAACCAATTGCAAGGAAACTATTAAACTTAAACTAGGTGACAATATGATTCCGTTTAAAACCTCTGTAAAAAACTTAGGCCTAACTATAGATAACAAATTAAAATTTAATGAACATACTACTTTGTGTTTAAGAAGGAGCATATTCAATGTTAAAAATAATTTACTCGCATAGATTTTATCTTTCAACTAGTAAAAGAAACTAAAGCCATGCTTTGTGAAGCGCTGGTATTATCCCATTTAATTTTGCTGATCATTTGTACGGTCCTTTTTGGATAGTCTGGATATAAAAAGAATTCAGAGAGCTCAAAATTCTTGCCTCAGACTGATATTTGGAATCGAACGTAGTCAAAGATTTCACACAAATTACCCGAATTGGGGTGGCTTAACATGGAGCGGCGGCGTACCTTGCATTCCTTAGTATTTTTACAAAATTTTTAAAATCTAAATGCCCTCCTTACTTGTGTCAAAAAATAAAATATAGGACTGATATTCATAATTTGATTATTCGTAGATTAAATTTACTTACAATACCATCACATAATAGAGAAACATTTAAAAAATCATTCTCCTACCAAATTGCTTTGCTAAAATAAATTTAAGGTTTTATGGAATTTTCCTCGTCAGTAGCCTCGTTGAAAAAAAATTTTTTATATATATATATATATATATATATATATATATATATATATATATATATATATATATATATATATATATATATATATATATATATATATATATATATATATATATATATATATATATATATATATATATATATATATATATATATATATATATATATATATATATATATATATTGTTATTATACTGCGATAGTCAGCCCTTTGATATTTTCGCGTCTTGTTTTGTCCAGCGCCACCTAAATCTAACATAAATTTGGCTGCGATATAGGTCATCAAAACATGGGGACTTTAAGGCATTAACAATGGGCAAATTGTATAAAAAATATTGGAAGGCTATTTAGTAGATCCAGAATTTAGTTATTATAAAAACATAATTCTTTATATTCTCAAATCAAATTAGGGTGGCAGTCAAAAAAACTTTGGATAATAAGATTGTTATGTTATTTACACTTTTTTCGCATAACCTCAGAATTTTTATAAAAATTCAAATAACCAAGTTTTGGGTTTTTTATTTTTATTTTTTACAAAAAAATATTTGGTTAAAACTTACTTTTTTATTTTGACTTGATTTTGAAAAGCACCCCAATTTTCAATCGAAAATTCTCCTGTTAAAATATCTACTTTTTAAAGGGGTCGGTGGGCTTTTGTTCATTTAAATCTCTACTTTCTGGTGGTGTACCTATATGGTAAATATTCTGCAAAGAGTAAGAAAATACAAACAAATCCTATCTTTAATATTTACAACAACTAGTTTCGCATGTTTTTTTGCAATCTTTATGTTTCATGGATTTGTAATTTTTATGTTTATCAATGTAACATGAAATTTTACGTTTCTCGAGTAATTAAACTGTAAATTCGATTTTTTAAGTTTTTTTCGTTTCTTTGCATTTTCTGGGAAAATTTATCATAGTTATGTATATTGTTTCACCATCAAAAAGTAGAGATTTAAACGAACAAAACGCCCACCAACTCATTTCGAAATTGACATTTATTTGCTTTTTCCCGTAGCAAGCGAAAATATTTAAACTTTTTTAAATCGCAATATTTTGACTAAGACCACATTATCCTAAATTATTGGTACGATCTTTTCAGACAGCCTACTTTACGAAAAATAGATTATTTATTTGGTAAAAAAACTGTAGCAACTCAACCTAATGGACATATTTCCTTGCAGTATCAGCATCAGCGTTTACAATCTAACGCTTAAAATCTGTCCCGTCACCATCCCCCTCAGCGTAGCCGAAATTTATACAACTCCCCCCGCCGTCCCGCACTCGCGCCAGCCGAGGCAATTACGAATTATAATTTATTCGTCTCTTTATTCTCCGCGACTCCCTGCTTCGCATAATGAGAAATGTTGATTGTAACCCGTTCGAAACTATGTTGCCAAATTTCATTCTTAATGTGTGTATATTTTTGCTCGGTATATTTAGCGGAAAAAACTGTTTTTATCACACCTACGTGGGTAATTCAAATTTTTTCCCAATTAAATGATTTAATTCAACGGCAGCTTCTATGAGTCCAAAATTGCTCACCATTCAGAAGTTTCACACTTGACGCAAATTAATAAACACTTTCCGCCGAAAACCATACGAAAATAGCTTGAAAACACCCAAAATGAGCAAGGAAAAACAACGCGAATCTAAAGTTTGGAAAATCAAATGTGGAATAAATGACAAATTTCCTTTTTTCCATATACAAAAAAATGTATACTGGGTAAGTCGGTTTTGATGTGATGGAGGTTTTTAGTATTTTTGTTAATTACTTTTTACTCAGGTGTGGTAAAATAGTTATTTACCTAACAAGTGCGGAAAGTGATACTTTTCCTGCAGCGAGGGAGTTACACGAGTAAGCCGTCAAGGCTGGAAAAGACACTTTTCCGTACGTGTTAGGTACAACATTTTCTACATGTGTGGAAAAAGTCAACTAAACAACAGTAGATAATATTTATTTTTACCATTACTCTTATTATTATAACAACATTAATTGTAAAAGAACAGTTGGTACTTTTGCAAATGAATCGCAGAGGCAATTGTTGTGGGTAAGTTGGGAGCTTGGAGATTGCCGTTGGGTGCAATTGAACCGGTCGTCGTTACAGGAAGAGACACATTGTTGCTTGCTAAAGCGGTACAATGGGCCTTGAGTGCTTTTGCTGTGTTCAAAGGTAGATGAATTTTGGGATAATATTTTGTTTGATAAGTCCTTCTTGAAACTTGTAGAGCTTTCTAGGTAGCCTTCTGCAACAGATGATGACTTCCAACTCCAAGTCTTTTAATATTCGTTATGCCTTCACCAGAATTACCTAATATTGAAGCTGAGGAACGGCGAAAGCTATGTCCCGTGTAAAGTTCTGGATTTGGAAGACGTAAATAGGCAGCTATTTTGGAGGGCATCTTGCCAAAAGTAGCCAATTTTTTGTAATTAGCAAAAAATCTTCTGTATGGTGTTTCGGGCTTTCGTAAACTGGAATACAAAGCTAGATATTTTCCATTTTCAATTTCCTCGGAAATGACAAAACTTCGGCTAGAATGGTTTTTGGAGTCTGGAATATTTACAATTAAAAGATTCCCCTCATCGTCAATATCATCAATGCTAATTTTCATCAATTCTTCTCGACGACACGCACCAGCTAGTCCGAAAATTGTAGCTACCTTTATCGCTAGATGGACATCATTTAGAGCATCATTAATAAATTTTGCTATTTCATCTTTCGAGAAAATTTTGGCTTTCTTGGGTCTAAATCCCACATTTTGCTTCTTCAAAAATGATGTAACTTTGAAATATTTGCTTAAATCCATGTTCTTTTCGATCTTAATGACACTTTTTAACATGGAATACCTTGACCATAAGGTATTGGATTTACATGTTTTAGCAAGTTCCGCAAAATATGCCATAAAAACTTCTTCATACTTTTGATTTTTTCTCGCCACACCAGCTTGTAAATGCTGTATATTCTTTCTCGTACCTGTGCCTCGACTTGGACGGTAACAAATCTAAATTTGCTATTTCGGCTGCTTTAAGAATGGATTCAGGTAATTCCTCGTCAGAAGACTCCATGGGAAACGTTTTTTATTCAAAATCGACGATACTGATCAGAATGTACTAACGACACTTTTAATTATCGATGACTTTTAATGACTTTGATTTTTTATTATATGGACACCGGCACCGGTCAAATCTAAAAATCTGACAAGCAAGTTTAATATATACCAGGATGTTTGAAACAATGTTTTTAAAACAATATTAATTTTTAGTGAATATTTCGTTGATTTTACACCTAATTTGTTCAAATAAAAGAATACTATGCCAATAATAGAATTATACTAAGTCAAACTTCAGAATTAAAAACATTTTAAGTACCTGTTTAAGTGGGAAATTTGCAAGGGTGCTGCTTTCCACACGCCAGTAGAAAAAGAAGTATGCGGTATTGTAACTTATTATAAATATGATAAAGATAGATAAAGCCACTCCGAAACAAAGTCGGCAAGTATCTCGGTACTGCCAACATTCTCCCATTGCGTATATTTCTATTATAATATTATCAGATATGGTATCAATAAACAACCCTAAATTTTACATGCTGAAAGATTTAATCTCCAGTTAATTGACTTTAAAAACACATACCCTGCTTGTTTTGTTTAATTTTTACACCACTTTTTTCGCAACAGAAATTTTACCGCATTAATTTTATTTAATTTTAAATAAAAATACGATCTTCCAAAATGTTGTTAAAAATAACCGTTTATCAAAATTTGGTCCAATTTGTACCTCCAACATAAACTCGGGCATATATTACAATTTACTTTAATTTATGCCAAACACATAAACACCTTTGTTGTAAAAATACATATTTGAGTTGATTTAGACGGTACATAGTTTTAAAACTGGCTTTTATATGTTTATACATGCATAGTTTTTATTTTGCAATAACATGTTTTATTTCGTTGTTATTGTTTAGCACAGTATTATTTTAAAAAATAATATATATTTTTTTAATTTTTATGAATATGCGCAAATAAATAAACCGTAAATGTCCGATAATTATTTAAAAAAATGCTGTATAGTCTGTTTTTGGCTTTATGTTGACGTATTCAAGAATGTAGCTATTGTATTTATTTTTTTTAATCTCAAAAAAGGAGGTGCGTGAAGATCACATCGTGTAAATTTAAAGTTTCAATTCGGGCCGTTTTTTTTATATATTATATTATAATAAGTCCAAGTTTGTATCTTTATTAACAACTAGAAGAAATTTGTAAAAAAATCAAAACGACAAGTACCAAAAAAACCTTTAAACTTGCTATTTTTACTGAATTTTTGCCATTTTATATGTTTTTAGAAATCGCGTCTAGAGATACCCCGACTCACGAGCTTCTTGACAGTGTTGACACATAAAACATGCTTTATTATACAGAGACTCGGCGCGTTATTTAAAAAGCAGGCTTTTTTCTAAATAATGCATTTAATATAAAAAAAGCAAATCATGGGTATTTTCTAATACGTCTCCGCATTTTTACGTCTCTTTGCTAATTAGAACTAACTATGACCGACTAGAACTTAGGGCTTTTGAATTTGTCCAAATTATCCCTACATAGAAGTTATTAACAAATGTTTTATAATTTTTGATATGGTAGAAGTTATATATTTTTTTAAGTGTTATTATACAATCCCCGGGTTTTTTCTAATACGTTGTTAAAAATTTTGTTTATAACTTCTTTAAATAATTTAGACAAATTCAAAAGCCCTAAGTTCTAGTCGGCCATGGTTAGTTCTGGTTAGCCAATTATATTTTAGACGTAAAAATGCGGGGACGTATTAAAAAATACCCTAAATAATTACATTAAAATGTAATTTTTTAGCCTTGCATAAAAAGCGTTCCATGTGTCAACACTGTCAAGAAGCTCGTGAGCCGGGGTATCTCTATATGCGAGTGTTTTTAGATCCTTTATTTTTAAAAAATTCATGATGCGCTTAACGCACCAAAATAAATAAATTATGGTTTATAGGCTTATTTAGATTAATATTAAGTATTAAAAAAATATCTTAGTGCACAAAGCGAATCACATAATTTTTGAAAAAAAAATGATCAAAAAACGTGTAAAATGGAAAAAATAAATAAAAATGGCAAATTTAAAGGTTTTTTTTTGGTACTTACCTTCTGATATTTTGCCAATTTATTGCAGATGTAAATAAAGATACTGAACAAATATACTAAAATGGCCTAAATTGAGAATTTACACGAATATGAGAAAAAAGACCGATTTTGACCCACCTTCTTTGTCTCTTTTAAAAGCATTTTGTTAATATAAAAGCGTATTACTTTTTGACCTAAACTACCCTTTTAAAAACAGACATTTTATGAAGTTAACTTATACAGAGTCAAAAATAAATAAACCTAACATAGATTTTCTTTAGCCTCCATCGACCGCCTCTTCTCTGTACCATGAGCAAAATAGGGCGCTATGCGCAATGTACGAAGCCATTTTTCTCACTTTTCGCTAAATGTTTATAAAAATAAAAGATAAACCAGGATAGTGGCCGCTTTTAACCACTTTAAACAACATATTTAAGTAATCATTTGCCCAAAGATCAGCTTTCCGACTTTAAAAAGGTAGAAGTTATGAATTTTTTAAAACGTTGTCAATTTTAGCAGTTTTTCCTTAATTTTTTCTGCGAAAACGCACCAATCGGGATTAACAAAAAACCATTTTGTTTGTTTTCAATACTTTTTATTAAGAGCATCGCGATTAGGAAATAATTAAATTAATAAAAAAGTGAGACTTAGTGTTTTATTCTCATAGTTAATCGATGCACTTCTGTCTTTAAAAAACACGTTAAAAGTCGTTATTGCACACAGTGGCGGCTCTAGAATTTTTAGAATGTTTTATCTTAAAGTGAGCATTGGCACCCACACATGCCCATTATATATAATATACCCTCTGCTATTGACCTTAAGGAAAACACTTTGGTTAAGAAAATTTTCCTTTTTTAATTTGAGAAAAAAAATATTTTTTTTACCTCCCTCCCCCTCGCTTAGAGAAAACCTAAGTATCAAAAGCAAATTCTTAATTTGTTTTTCTATAAATCTGATTAAAGTTTATCGTCAAACCGGAAGTTTCGCAAATAATTGTGGTTTTCTTTTTAATCATAGCCAGTTAAAAAAAAAATTACTGAACAATTTCCTTTTTTTTTCTTATATTTCAGATGCCTCTAATTTCATAAAAAATGCAGATATTTTGCGTAATTTGGTATTTGACCATAAAAATTTTTTTAAAAATTTTTCAAAAAAATACAAATAAAGGAAGGGAAAAAAGAAAGGAAATTAATTTTTTTTGGGTTGCAAAAAAATTTTTAAATTTAGAAAAAAATTTTTTTAAAAATATTTATTTATATAAAATATATATATATATATATATATATATATATATATATATATATATATATATTAAAAATATATATTTTTTTTTTTTTTTTTTTTTTTTTTTTTTTTTAAAAAAAATTTCTGAACAATTTCTTTTTTCTTATATTTCAGATGCCTCTAATTTCATAAAAAATGCAGATATTTTGCGTAATTTGGTATTTGACCATAAAATTTAGTAAAATTTACGAAAAAAATACAAATAAAGGAAGGAAATAAGAAAAGAAAATTTATTTTTTCTGGGTTGCTAAAATTATTAATATTTAAAAAATATTTATTTAAAAATTATATATATATATATATATATATATATATATATATATATATATATATATATATATATATATATATATATATATATATATTATACTGCCTGGGCAAATAGTGTTTTGTTATTTTTAAAATGCTAAATGACCAGGCAAATGCCTTTTGACTAGTCAAATAGCATTTGGTGGTATTTGCCTAAGCACAATTTAGGGAAATGGAAATGAAAATATCTTCTAAAAGGAAAAACACCAGTTTATTTATTAGACATTTATTTTTTAACAAAAATATATAAATTATTAGTTTTGACAAGGATTGCTAGAATGACACCTGCTGTTGCATAGATTTTAAGATTTAAAACAAGCACATCGATTTGTATTACAATTGACGTTTTGATGGATAACATTGACATTTTAAAAATCCTTGCCCAGAAAACATCGACTGCTCGGTACAGGCTTCTCCCACTGAAATGAAACGGTCTTGAGTAATTTCATTACAATTAAAGCTAATTGCTAAAATGGGCGTTAGGTCACTCCTGGTAAACCAGTTTTTTAACACACCCATTTTTGTACCTATACCATAGACGCCATTTTGTTTATCAAGTATAATACCTATCAAATTTATTCTATCTAATGGTTCCCTATCAAATTTTGGAACAACAAAAGTGACATATTTACCTATGTCTATGTCGCTAAAAATAATTTTGCTTCTCTTTGTCATTATTTCTGCAGCCTTTACCTGCCCCTCGTAAGATTTTTTTTCCATTAAATCTAATATTTTCTTTTCTGACACAAAAATTGCAAGTACCATTGCTGCAAACACAGCCATGTAAAACTGCAGGTTTTATGGTATTGTCTTCTGTTTTCGCCTCTGCCGGATTTTCATGGATTATTATGGATATCTCATCTTGCATTTCTTTCGTAACTACTTCAATTTGCTGATAATCCACAACGTGTTCTGCACTTTCCCGACTTGAAGTTGCTTCCTGTATATCGTCCTCTGTATTGGAATTGACGCTTTCTGTTGGATCATTAACATTGTTTGACAATATGGCGACCCTATCACAATAACTAACATCTGCATTTATAGATTCCAAATCCTCTTCAGTTAATATTTTATCAATAAGATCTGATGGCAAATTCGTGGATCCTAAGCCTAACTTTGGATCTGCTCCGTATAGAGACTTGTAGCGCGACCTCCCAATAATGCGATGGAATGAGGTATTTTTCTGCCACTAAACTAAATAACAGCTAACTGCTAAACGAGCACTTTTATTTCTTAATATTACTTACCTAGTCACAAAAGGTATTAAAATTGCAAGCAGCAATGCACACTGTACACATAACCAAACATAAATATGTACGTTTATAAAATGGCATTTGCCTAACAAGGACTACCGCAAATGCCATTTTCCTGGGTAAATGGATTTAAAATAGAAAGAATTTTCTTAAAGACATTTGCCTAGAATAAATTATTTTGCAACAGTGATGCAATTTACAAAAAATTGACCAAAAATACATTTAGAAAAACTTTTTTCAATAAGTTTTTTTGATATGTTCAAGAATAACCCTACATTTAAGAATTTTATCGAAAAAAAAACAAATTTGATAAATATTGCGAATCACATGACTACTATTTATTTTTCTTTTTGTTTAAAGCAGAAATTGATTTCCTAATCAAATTTCCAATAAGGCTATTAATAAAAAAGAATCTTGTATGATGCTGATTTTACTGATCACGCTGTATATCAGAGCTGGGTACGAATCGAATCCAGGAATCGATTCCTTTTTAAGGATGCGATTACTTTTTAAAAATAGGATCCGTGATCCGGATTCGTTTTATAATTTTTAAATAATTCGAAATTGATTCCTTTTTGAAAGGATCCGATTCCAAAAGAAATTAATTCCTTTTATTTCTAATTTAAGACAAATCGGTTTATAAATCCCAAAGTCCGCCATTTTGAATAAGCCATATTAAATTTCCAAATTTTAACCTATACCTGAAGTCCAAAATTTCTGTCAGTGACTCATTTAATATCGGCCACCCAACCGACGAAACGGATGAATAAAAATCTAACACTAGTAAATGATTTTTAAGCCTATGATATACTTTTCCGCTCAAATAACAGTGAACCGGCCAAAAGTTTCATCGCCACGTTGTCATAATTCGCGAAAATAAGTTACCAGCCAGCAATCGCACTTAAAATAGCACGCCAATATGTATTGAAATCATTGTTATCGAGAAGGCAATAAAAGTGGCAACACACATTCCTTAGTTTACAACTTGAACAGACATGAAAATAAGCGTATCGACAGGGTTTTCGTGCTGTTCAATGATTTTATTTAGTTATTATTGATTATGGACAGATTTTGTAAGTTTAAATTTTAATTGCTATAGAGGGTATTTTCTAAATATTATAAATTTCTAATAATTGTAGTATATAGATATTGTTTTATGCCAATTTTATAATAGTTTATCTTATTTAGTGTATATAATTGTATATAAAGATTTAGTGTTGTTAAGTGCTTTTAATTCTGTAAACTATGAATATTAACCAACCTTTAACTAGTTATCCGCCTACAAAAAAAAACTCAGTTAACATTAAAAGAACGAATAATGGTTAAAAATGTTTACCATGAGATTCGGGAACGAAATCCAGAACTAACCACTTTGGATGCTGCAGAGATATGTGCAACTTTACAAAAGTTTTTTCGCGTACGGTATTCGGAGTTTTAAAAGGCAAAAAAATCAATATTAGTAATTATTCGGATACTGGAAAATGCAATTTTTTCGCTATTTTTTGCACACTTTTTACTTTTTGATTGTTAAACATGAATCAGAAGCTGTTTTTTTGGGTGCCTATTATGGTATTTAAAAAAAAATAATAATTGAATTGTTTAATTCCATTTTACGACATATTCCTTTAAATTCTGTCATTTGCACGAAAACATATTTAAAAAACTCATACTATGTTAATATTAAAAAAAAAAAAACTTAAAAAGTAAGGAAAAAACCTTAATTTTCAATAAAAGTAGGTAAAACGTTTACGTCCGAATTCAACTCGAAATTCTAAAAATGTTGACCTGTTACCAGGTTGTAATAGTTTTCTTTATGACATTTTTATAAGGTATGCGAACCTTGCTTCGCTCGACCCCAATGTTTGATCAAAAATATTCTCGATATGGAAATCCTAAATATGGAACACGAAAGACCCGAAATAGTTATTGGATTCTACAAGCTGATGATCTCAGAGCTTTCGTGTTCCTTATATAGTGGATATTTTTGATGAAGCAATGCGTGTGAATATCGTATTTAATATTGAAATTGCAAGATCGGTGGTGAATTGGCAAGTCGGTGTAACTTGGATTGTCTATCGTTCTGCTTTTACATCTTTTTTAATTTATGTTAAGACTAAAATTTTATTATTTAGTAGTAGAATTAAAGTAAAAAATGTATTTTTTTTTTGAAAAAACGTTGAAAAATCGCCAAAAAAACTCAAATTTGTGATTTATGACCTCAAAATAGGAGGTGTGCAAAATTAAGCAAAAAAAATACATTTTTCAATAATCCGAATAATACCAAAATAATATAGGCTTGTTACTAATTTAAAGGGTTGATGAAAATGTGAGAAAATAACTTTTGCTTGTAAAAAATATTTTCATGTTTTGACGAAATTTTATCATTTATTTTCTAAAATGCATACGCCACTGGAATTGATTCCCCTGACCCCACACAACCCGGGGCACTCTAAAAGCGAGCGATGCGTCATTGACAGAAATTTTGGACTTGAAGTGTATGATTATTAATTTCTAATGTTGACCTAGCACTCTTAAAAACCCTTATATTCTAAATCTGAGGCAAATAGGTTTATAAATGCCAAAATTCGCTATTTTAACTCTTTCATTTGAAATTTTCAAATTTTTACCTAAGATTCTTAATCAGCATCACATTAATTTTCTAAAATATAGATAATAAGAATTTTAAAACATCTGCCTCTTAAAATCTTTAAATAAGGAAACACACCTAACATTTGATTTTTAACCAAAAGGTTGTCTTTAAGGTCGAAAGAAACAACATTTTAATGAAAAAAAATTTTTCGTAACCATAAATTTTAATACTTACATTTTTATATTCCGAAAGCAGATAAATTATTAAACGATACTTGTAAAACTTCTTGTAAAATTACAATAAGATGTTCCATTTATAAGTTGCTTGAGGTTAGCTTAAGAATCACATTTAAAAACCTTATGAAGATCTAACATCGCAAGTTTTGGAATACAGATCGAAATAATGTTCCATTTAAGAATGGTTTCATGTTGATCTCAGAAATAACATATTTAAATTTAAAAAATATCTACCAAAAACTAATTTGGTTAGGAGTTGATTGATTGATTGATTGATAAAGTAAATACACAAGTTGAGGTTTTGTCCGCCTCGACACTGCAGCCTACAGGGCTTGTTGTATCTCTTGTGTATTTTTTTTTCAGTTAAAAAGGTTTGACACCTTAGACAGGTGTAGTAGCCCTTTTACTGTTCTTTTCTGGTCTCCAGCCTCCTGGTGGTTAGTGTCCACCATGAGGTTTTGGTTTTATCTCCAGTATGTAAGTGCAGGGCACTCATATATGATGTGAGAGGCTGTCTCTTCCTCTTCGTCACATAGTCTGCAAATGGGTTCTTCTCTATAGATGCCCATAGTGTGCATATGTTTTCTTAGGGTGCAGTGTCCGGTTATTAATCCTGTCACTATCCTAATCTGATTCCTATTTAGTTTTAGTAGTTCACTTGTCAATGCTTTCGATGGTGAGTCCAGCATTGATTTACTGTGATTTTGCCTTGGAATGTGGTTCCAGTATGACTGATGTTGTGTTTGAATCCACCGAGTCATGTAGCCACGAACCGAGGCTTTGGTATTCCAAAAACAGGTTCAGGACCCACAAACATTGCTGCGGAGCCTCGCCTGGCCAGGGAGTCTGCATTTTCATTGCCCTGTATTCCCTGTGTCCTGGCACCCAGGAAAGTGTAACTTTGTTGTGGTTAGCCAGGTTTAGGAGGCATTCAGACAGTTCCAAACCAACCTTGAGTTGACTTGTTGGGATGCCAAAGCTTTTATGGCCGCTTGACTATCAGAGAAGATAGTAATGTCCCTGCCCTTATATCTCCTCCTCAAGTTCTCTCGCAGACAAAGTTCAATGGCATATATTTCCGCCTGGAAAACAGTGGCATATTTCCCCAGGGAAGCATAAGCATTGAACCTGGGGGTCACCATGTATTCCTGCGCCGGCTCCATTGTCAGTCTTGGATCCATCGGTATACCAAACCAACTTCGAGACTGACCAGGAGATCGCTCACTACCGCCCCAGGTAAGCTGGGTTTTGTATGGTCTGTGTGTATTTATTCGTTTGGCATTGTATCACTCCCCATCTCAAATATTGGGTTTGTGATACTGCTCGTTATTCTGGTGTGTCCTAGGGCAGGCCCAGAGCACCAGTTGCCGTTACATTTCAGCCTGTATGCCCCAATCCTCGCCTCCGCCTTAATAATTATACCAAGAGGGGGGAGGCTTAGTAGGGTTTCCATGGCTGCAGTTGGAGTGCTTCTAATAGCTCCCGTTATACAGAGACATGCTAGTCGCTGGAGTTTGGATAACTCCAGCTCTGCTTTTCTCTGGTTAGGAGTTACAGAACTTCAAAATTAGGCTAAAATTATATATTGGGGCTCGGGCTCCGTGCTAAAATGTTTGAAGCTTGATTTATCACCTTGATTATGTAGTATCATTCGTATTGTAGTCACCATTTGTAAGTATAACAACTAAAGATGATCCGGATTCGTGATCTTCCTTTAAAAAGGAATCGTGATTCATGTTGGAAATTCGATTCCTTTACGAGGATCCGGATCCGTAAATCGATTCCTTTTTTAGAAGGATCCGTCCCAGCTCTGCTGTATATTACTGTTATATATAAGTAACATCTTTGTAAGTATTCATTACTCTTCAAGAATATTTTAATACATTTAAATTTTTATTTGGACTTTTAATATTATCTCTTTAAGTAATAATTTATCAAATGTCCATTATTCTAACCTAAATGTTTCTTCAAATAGTTAGAAATGGCAACATTGATTCGAAACCAAAGGGACGCAAAAAGGGGTTTTAAGCGGCCGAAGGGCGAGAGGAGGGAAATTAATGTTATGCAATTCTACGAAGGTGGGAGAGTAAATGTAATTAATTATCTGTGTTCGTAATGACTCTGACTGATGAGGTGTTTGGGGGGCGAGCGGGGTGGCGAGAGGGGCGCGAATCGAAGCCGTTTGCTTTCTGGTATTTCGAGTTGTGGTGTGTGATTTGGGCGAAATAAAATGTTTCTTTTATACGATAAGGAATTATTTTTTTATTTTACCACGCCCCATTTTTATAAATATATTATAATAATAATAATTATTATTATTATATTTGTCATAATAAATTATTGTCATATATGTAACTTTAATTCGTGCAAAAAAGCACATTTTTGCGAATTTTTTCGGAAGACACAGTTAAACATCTATTTATGAAAGAATGCTACATTAAAGTATAACATTTAAAGAATTTTGAGTAAAATTTTTATATATCACAAGAGAAAAAATTTTGTCCGCAAAATATTTGAAAGGTATGAATGAAAGTTTGTTGCTTGCGCCTAACGGCTCGTGATTTTATCAAAAATTTCATGAGCGAAATTACCGAAAAGCAACAAACTTAAATAAAACCTTGAGAACAATTTTGCCTACATATATTTTTTCAAGTGGTATTCATCATGACTATTTCACGTAAGAGATTTTGAAAATAAACAGAACACAGAATTATTTTATTTAAAAAAATCGCCATCAAAACAAGTAAACTAAAAACTTCCAATTATTTATATAAAATGTTAATTATAATAATTATTAGTTTTGGGGCGCTGTTTTTTCAACCACAGCAGATTGAGTTTGTACCTGGACCTGAGTACTCGTAAAGAAGCTTCATTTTCCTTATTTTGTCGCAAATTTTAATTAAATTTAGGTGGTGCTCTGGGTTAAGCTGAAGATATGGTTTTAAAGAGTTGGTACTAGAATGTCCTGTGAGCTTAATAACTTCTTGATCACCAACTCCATTTTTGTTAAAGTAGAGATTGCAGAAGATCGATGGGAATATTGGTAATTTTTTTTTTTTTTTTATCTAAGCCAATTTTTCAGCAGATTGTTTTGTCCACTTTGATAAGGTATTTAAGCCCAAGGCATGTTTTTGTACCATACTTCTTTTTCCAGTTGGGATGTATAGTTAAAAACAATCGCTCTGTGGTCAAGTGAGGATTTTTTGGTTTTTTTCCATTAATTTCAAATATAATCCGACTGGCCACGGTTTTTTCATTGGTTCTGTTTCTTACTACCCTTTTTTACTATTCGTCAAATTTTAAAAGAGCCCCTTTGGGGGAAAGTTTTCGAAAATATGGGTTATATTCAACCCTTCCAGAAAATTGCAAAAAAATTAATTTTAAAAACAAAAAAAAAAATAAACCCCAATTATTTAGTTACCTCCCCTTTGGGGGTCCATTTTTTTTTAAAAACCCCGAATTTTACAATTAACAGCTTTTTTCCACGGGGCAAGTTAAAGGGGAACTGTGGAAAAATATTTTTTTAAACCCCGTTTTGGTTTTCCCTCTTTAACATTTGAATTTAAAAGCCCCTGAGTGGAACCCTTTTTTTTGAACTCCCTTTTCTTTTTTTCCCCTTTTGAATATATAGGATAAAAAAATATAACCATAATATTCAACTACGTAGAATAAAGATATTGACATAAGTGAAGCGATTAATCAATTTGCTAATATAAAAGCTAGGAAGAAAAACTTTTAATACTTAGTTTTAATATATTTTTATATGTTAGATCTTTAGTTTACTATATCTGTTGTTAAAGTTAGTGTTTGTGTTTTGTAAATTGAATATGTTTCTATATTCTATTTGCCTCTTTCATATTAGAGTTTGTGTTTTGAGACATGTTTTTTATATACAAAATTCACAGTTTTTTGTTCTGTTACTTAATTTGTTTTAATGATTTTTGCATATTATGCATTTTTAGGGGGCCCTTGCTCCAAAGTTGCAGGGGGCACAAATTTTGTAGTTACGCCAATGCTGGAGGCTTATAAAAACAAGCGGATCTGCATAATAACAGACAGCCAGGCGTCACTGGGGGCACTAGCAAACCCCGAGGTAACGTCCAAGCTGACATGGGAATGCCAAATAGAACTGGAAGTCCTGGGAGAACGCAACTGGGTAACTCCTGGGTAGTCCAGGACATTCGGGAATGTCAACAAAAAGCGGATGAGCTAGCAAGACATGGATCATCTACACCATATTTTGGACAAGAACCTGCCCTTGGAGTGACTAAAAACACAGCACGAGGACAAACCAGGGAAAGGATTCGAAACAAACACAAGAAATACTGGGAAAACCTCCGGGACCCATAAAAAAAAACAAGGAAGAACTACCAGTACAAGGTAGAAAAAGATTTCGCAGACAGTAGGATTGCTAACAGGGCATGATAACCTAAGAGTTAGGCTCATACAATAGGGACCTAAATTGCAGAATTTGCGACGAGGAGGAAGAAACAGCCTACTATATACTGTGGAAATGTGACGCGTTGAATCACAAAAGACAGGCATTATTTGGGCAACCGAAAATGAGCCCACATGAATATATCCTACCAACCAGTCTCGAGGTTATACAGACTTGTAGAAGGAACAAGACTAATGGGAGGATTGGTATAAAAGATAATGGAAGATTAGGCACAAAAAGCTCAAGAGGCGGCGCTGCCTCAAGTAGTGAATAAGACGGCTCCCAAGGAAGAAGAACAAGAAGAAGTTTGACCCAAAAAGAGCACTACAAAAATTACGGAGATACCCTATAAAAGTGTCGAAAATTGGACACCCTGTACAAGCGGCCCTTAGTATAGTATTTTACAAGTTAAGAGAAACTTGTTATTAAAACTGCCCGTGCGCTAGCTAAATATTTACGGTCCCTCGTAAAGCATTTGACAGTATTTAATCCAACAACGGTTTTTCAAATCGGCTGTCGATGTTAAACAGTGGCAAAACGGGTGATTTCACAGTGTCAAAACCAAAAAAACACCGAGATCGTTTAAATATTAAGTAAATTATCCACAGCGGCAGTAGCAGCGACCGTTCGGGGACTAATAATATAATTTAGGCGCGGGGGGCGCGGTGCGGCGGGACCGCGGCGATGCGCAAAAAAAGCCATAAATGTATTTCATAATTAGTTAATTATGCAGTATTTGGCCATTAGTGATTGTGATTGCCATTGGTCGAACGGTTGCCAACCGAAAAAATGAATTTTATTAAAAATCAATACGCGGGCACACTCGCGTGTGTTTTTAAATTACTGATTGAAGCTAAGGGCACGGGCGCGCGGGGTCATCTCGCGAATTATTTTAAGAAACTCTTTTTTTAATTACCGTCTCAAAACAGAGGCGGCATTATTGTTGTATTTAGTCCCCATTGATTGATTGATTGATTGATAAAATAAATACACAAGTTGAGGTTTTGTCCGCCTCGACACTGCAGCCTACAGGGCTTGTTGTATCTCTTGTGTATTTGTTTCAGTTAAAAAGGTTTGACACCTTAGACAGGTGTAGTAGCCCTTTTACTGTTCTTTTCTGGTCTCCAGCCTCCTGGTGGTTAGTGTCCACCATGAGGTTTTGATTTGTTCTCCAGTATGTAAGTGCAGGGCACTCATATATGATGTGAGAGGCTGTCTCTTCCTCTTCGTCACATAGTCTGCAAATGGGTTCTTCTCTATAGATGCCCATAGTGTGCATATGTTTTCTTAGGTGCAGTGTCCGGTTATTAATCCTGTCACTATTCTAATCTGATTCCTATTTAGTTTTAGTAATTCACTTGTCAATGCTTTCGATGGTGAGTCCAACATTGATTTACTGTGATTTTGCCTTGGAATGTGGTTCCAGTATGACTGATGTTGTGTTTGAATCCACCGAGTCATGTAGCCACGAACCGAGGCTTTTGGTATTCCAAAAACAGGTTCAGGACCCACAAACATTGCTGCGGAGCCTCGCCTGGCCAGGGAGTCTGCATTTTCATTGCCCTGTATTCCCTGTGTCCTGGCACCCAGGAAAGTGTAACTTTGTTGTGGTTAGCCAGGTTTAGGAGGCATTGCAGACAGTTCCAAACCAACCTTGAGTTGACTTGTTGGGATGCCAAAGCTTTTATGGCCGCTTGACTATCAGAGAAGATAGTAATGTCCCTGCCCTTATATCTCCTCCTCAAGTTCTCTCGCAGACAAAGTTCAATGGCATATATTTCCGCCTGGAAAATAGTGGCATATTTCCCCAGGGAAGCATAAGCATTAAACCTGGGGGTCATACCATGTATTCCTGCGCCGGCTCCATTGTCAGTCTTGGATCCATCGGTATACCAAACCAAATTCCGAGACTGACCAGGAGATCGCTCCCCATACTTAACACTGCCTTTTTGGAAAAATGTAAAAAAATGTGCTGTTTTGTGCTGTTCTTGTGCTAATTTGTGCCGTTAAGAAACTTTTTTAATGGATTTTTTGTTGATCTACTGCAGACAGTTAATCGTTGGATTGGCAAGTCGAAAACAAAAAAATCAAATGGTTTCTTAGTTCAAAAGATTTTTTAATGTAAATTTATTAGTAAATTAGAGTAAATTAGCATAAAGAATATGTCAATAAACGAAACGCAACAGGCTTTTAAAAAATCGGTCCAGTAGTTCCAAAAATTACCTGTCCACAATGTAAAAAAGTCATTTTGAGGAAAACACGTTTAAAGTATGCATAAGCTACTGCGCGCTGCTGAGAACGCGCATGCACCTCAACTCATTTCATGGTGTTTTAACTTAATAGCCAAATGTCCTTTTATAGCCCCTTAACTACAATACTGATTTTTCTAACCAAGAAAAAAATTAATTCTTAAAATAAGTTCCAAATTTTTATTTACGAGACATGATAGCAATACGCAGCACAACGGTTTAATTTAATATAGTGCAAAGTGGCAGTGCCAACATGACATAAAAATCTGTTCCTTCTTTTTTAAAAAAAGTTTTCAAAATTTTTATTAACGGCACATGATGAAACAAGTTGAGCACAACACAGCACAACAGTTTAATTCGCTACTATGCAAAATGGCAGTGCCAACTCAGTTAAAAAACTGGTTTCCTTAGTAAAAAATGCTTCTTCTCATTTAAAATAAATTTATTAATAGTCCATGATGGAACAAGTTGAGCACAACACAGCACGGTACTTTTTTATTTGTGGCTCAAAATGGCAGTGCTAAGTAGGTACGAAAAACTACCCTATTTTGTTTATTTTATATCTCGTAAAAAAATGCATAAAAGTTTTTTTGTTAACGGTACAGAAAAGCACAAGAACAGCACAAAACAGCACAGAAAATGTTTTTACATTTTTCCAAAAAGGTGCTAAGTATGTGGACATCTGTTTTTTTTTTAAGTTTCCAATAATTTTTCAAAATTTTTATTAACGGCTCATGATGGAACAAGTTGAGCACAACAGTTTAATTTGCTACTATACAAAATGACAGTGCTAACCCAGTTGAAATTTTTTTTTCGTAAAAAATGGTTCTTCTCATTTATTTTTTTTTTAATTAATAGCACACGATAGAACAAGTTAAGTACGACATAGCACGGTACTTTTTTTATTTGTGCAGTTAAATGGCAGTGCTAAGTAGGTACGAAAAACTTAATTTTCATTAAAAGCACTACAGTAAGTAGCAGGCTATGGAAAAACAGAAATAAGCAGTAATTGTCATCAGGTAACTGAATCCGTCAAAAAGCAGTTGATAGAAGTGTGTTTCCTGTGTTAGTTCTTGACGTTTTTTTTTGTAAAATCTTTAATTTTGCTAGTATGCAACGTGAAACACGAAATCTTACTCGCGAAGAATGTGCTCAAGCATTAGTTCTGTTTGAGGAAGATTGGAATTTCCGAAGAATTGGCGTACGATTTAATGCATGTCATACAACCATTTTACGGGTCATAGAAAGATACAGAGAGACTGTCATGCTCGCAGACCGGGACAAGGAAGGAGGCGAATAACGACCCCCATTCATGAGCGATTTTTAAGACTTTCAGCCCTAAGACAACGTTTGGTAACAGCCCGTACCTTTCAATGTCAGTTACGAGATGCCAGTGGCATACAAGTTTGTGGAGAAACTATTTGTAGCCGACTAAGGGAACATAATTTGAGACCTAGAATTGCTGCTCGAGGTCCAGCTTTAACTAGAGATTATCGGAGAGCAAGGCTAAATTTTGCCAGGGAGCAATATAACTGGTTAGAGACTAAATGGCAGCAGGTATTATTTACTGATGAGTCCCGTTTTTCTTTGTACAATAATGACAGGCGTACGCGTGTTTATCGGCGCCCTAGCGAACGGTATGCTCAGGGTTATTTTTCAAATACCACAATATTTGGAGGATGATCTGTGATGGTCTGGGAAAGCATTTCTTTGACTGGTCGCACGGAATTCGTGGTCATAAATAATGGAAGCCTTACAGCTAAAAGGTACATATTGGAGGTTTTGGATCAACATGTAGTGCCTATTGCGCCATATATAGGGCAAGAATTTTTGTTAATGCACGATAATGCCAGGCCTCACGTTGCTCGAGTTGTAACCAATTATCTCGCAGAAGTCTGAATCAATACCATGGCATGTCCAGCTCAAAGCCCGGATTTGAATCCCATAGAGAACCTCTGGGCTACTGTTGAAAGAAAACTATTAGAGGAACCTAATCAGTTAAACACGTCGGAAGACGTGGGCGAAAACTGATTCAAATATAGGAAGAAATGGACCAAAATGATATACGGTCCCTTATTTTAAGTATGGGCCGTCGCTGCCAAAAAGTTATTTGTGCCAGAGGCGGAAATACTTGCTACTGAGACTTTCGTTTACCATTTATCTTTGCTTTTGTTTGTTTTTTTTTGTTGTTAAATTTATTTCTCCATTAAAACACGTTCTGTTATAAAATTGTGTTTTTATTGTAGTAGCTAAGATAAAGGAGTAAATTAAAAAACGAAAAGTTTTAAAATGATAAAGCTAGAGTTTGCTTTGAATTATAAATTAATACTGTAACTGCTAAACTCCACAGGGTGTTATACATTTTATGGAAAAAGTCCGTTATAATTATAACACCCGGTATTTATAAAAAAATTAGTTTTTATACGAATAAAGTAGTAGACTAACTTTCTAAAAGAGACAACTTGTTATTAAAAAAAATCGTCAAAATCGGATAAGTGGTTTCGACAAAAATTAATTTTAAACTTTTGGTTAGTTTTTGGTGGTGCGTTAATTTATTGGAGAAGTGTATATGTGCGACCCATGTACAATTATCTAATATAAAAGATTGTATTATTAATCTATGTATGTCTTTTTGACATTAAAATGACAATTAAAAAATTATTATTTCGATAAGATTTTACGAAATAGTTATTTGTGCAACCAGTTAGAAAAAGCACTATTATTCGTAACGAGCAGATTTCTCCGGAACGAGGGAAGCAAGTTCCGCAAAAGAATGTGAGTTAGGAAAAATAGTGTTTTCCAATGCGTTTCAAGCAAAAGTTTTTCCACTTATGAATATAAAATGATTCTTTTAATGTTNCTCCGCCTCTGTCCCGTACCGTCCACTACACGAAAAAACGCCATGCGCGAAAAAGAGAAGCTGATGCCGCGGACTAATCACAAAGAAAATAAAAAATAAGCGGCGGCCGGTCGACCCCCCGGTCCCCCGTGGGGGGTGGGTGGCGCACCCCTTTGTTCTCCTAACTGATTTTCGAACATACACACACATACGGCAGTGGAAGCGGCGACGGAACAAAAGCTAAAAACCAATAGTCCTTCATTTTCATTTATTTCGCGAACGATTGGGAAAAGAGGTTTTGTTTTGTGTTTCGAAGAGAAAAAGAAGGGTGCACGCGGCGAAATGGGGTAATTTCGCCCCCGCTGATTGGGATTTTTAACATAATGTGGGGTTGGAATGAGGGGGTCGGCTATTGTCCTGTACGTTTTTTGTTTTAGGTTGTCCAAAGTGGATGCTTAACTTTTGAATGTTCAATGTATAGATTCTGTTACATTAATATTGTTACGGACTTTTAAAATATCGAATATTAGTCAGACAACTTAAAATTTTTAATTTTTGTATTTTTCGATATAAGTTTTCGATTTTGAGTGGTCTTTTCGTTTCCCCGATGTTTTTCCCCACCACTTTTTTTTTTTTATCTTGGGACAGTCCAAAAAAGGCTGATCCCTAAGTACAACGTACCGTGGGTTCTTCAGTGTGGTAGAGGAAGTTTGTTCACAGGATTAAAATTTTTTTTGGAGATTGGGGGAGGAAAAAATTTTGCGGGCAGCAGGTTCCATAGTCTTGCCCCCCCTGGGATGAAGGAACGAAGAAAGGGGAATTTGGGGGGGCATCTCTAAGGGAACTGTAAAAGGATGCATAAAAGTTGCACTGTGTTGCTCTGTTGGGAGCGCCAGAGAAGGAATTATACTGGCCAACTCCTCTGAGCAAAACCCCGTAAAATACCTATAGAAGAGCGACGGGGTTTGGTAAATACAGTCAATATTTGAAATATTGTTGCCCGGCGTCTTAGTAAGAATACTTCCTAGAGTAGTTTGCGATTTAAATGCAGTTTTAAGATTATACTTATTTGCAAATCTGCAAACTTTTTTCAAAGTTTCTTTAATATATGAAAAAAAATTAACGAAGCTGTAATAATTGTAAACAACCAAAATGTATTTAGCAAGCCTAGTATCGACATTCTGAATATCTGGCAGCTGCTGCTGAACCGTGAAAAATCGGTCAAGCTTCGGGTTTTTTATTATCTTGGGAAACATACGGGGTATACAGATTGGAAGAAGAGAAATACTTTCTTGCTCAAAAGAGGAATCCAAGCTTTTTTGAAGCTGCCGAGGCTATCGATGTAATGTGCCTGTGCCAGTTGAGGCCATTCTCAAAAGTAACGCCGGGCAGGATTAAACGACTATTTGTTCTGCAGAACTTGGCCGCTCATATGTAACAAGATTTTTGGTGCCCCAATCCAAGATAAGTTTGAGGTCTTGTGAAAGAGATATCTGCATTGAGCTGCGCTTTTTTCCAAATCAAAAATACATTGTGGCTTAGGAAATTTAATACTAGAGTGGAGGGTAATATCGTCAGCAAAACTATGAATGGGATTAATTGTGAAAGAGAGAAGATCGTTAATGGGTAGAAGAAACAGCGTGGGTGCCAGCACTGGGGCACCCCAGCATTAATTTGGTAGAAGCTGGAAAAATGACCATTGGCAGTAACTAATTTACGTCGATTGGAAAGGAAACTGGAGAGCCAAGAGCATATCTTAGGTGGAAGACCGTAAAAAGGAAGTTTGTTAAGAGGCCCGTCATGCCAGATCTGATCGAAGGCTTTGGATATGTCAAGAGCAACGATCTGGGATTCACCAAGAAACTCAGGGGACTTGTTCCAGTTGTATGAGACAAGAAGGGAGAGTTTTGGATCCTTTTTTGGGGACAGGTTGCACACGTATGGCTTTCCAACAATCCGGGAAAATGCCCGTGTCGTAAGAGATTCGAAAGAGGTGAGTTAGGATGGGTGCAAGCTCGATAAACAATGAATAGTATATAAGTCGTAGCTTTTAAGCATGATTTTTAGTTATCACCTGAAAACGGTTGGAGATACATCAATTACCGAAACGCTGTGTATCAATTAACAAATAAAGACAATGGAAGTCCAATATTTTAATGTTATTGAAACCATAACATTGTCTTACACTCTCAAGGAAACCTATTTTATAATTGTTAATTAAAATGTTTAGAGAAGCCTGAAAATGCTATTAAAAAAGTGTCAAAGTTTTATTTACTCTCAGTTTTATACATTTTATCAAGACCTACAACTTTTATACAAAAAGTATAAATATTTGACTGATCCAGGACTTTTTACACACTTTGTAAAATTAAATCATTTCATGTTTTTATGCGTAATACGCGTATTTTTGACCATCCCCGTATGTGTAATACCATTTGGCAGTATGAACAGTGGCACGGAAATAACATGCGGGTAAGAAACCAAGACAAATTGGGCCCTTCGGCGAATAGACTTAGTTGTGTAATAGAAAATCGATTAGAAAATCGGACAGAAGGGCGACCGACGGTATAATTTCACAGAGGGAACTAATCATTATTATAATTAAGGAATTAATGAGGAAAAGTACAGTCGCGATAAAAGTTTTCCCGGTTTTAGTGTAGCAAAAATTATTGTTTATGTAATGAATAAGGCTGTGACAATTCCACATTTCAGATACCGATACTCCGATACCGATAATGTATCTGAAAGTATCTGAAATTCAGATAAAAACTTGTTTGTTAAAATAATGTTTCTATTTATTTATATTTACACTTAAAATAGTCAAGATCAAAACAAAACATTCAACGGTTTAAAAATAAAAACATCGATTATCTTTTGAATAACTTTTTGCTTATCTTCTTTGGTATAGTCTGTTTTAAAGTATATCCCAATAAAACTTTAACGATTTTATTACCTATTGTTATTGGGTAAATCCATTATTTCATAATGGCAGGGGTGGGCCAGGTATTTCTTAAGTATTAACCATTAGGCATATAAATATTTTGGCTAATATTTTAGTGATACTGTTAAATAACCGTTTTAACTGTGCGTTTTGAAAAAGTTGTTTTACGCTCCGAAATCATTTGTCATTAGATGTAAAACAGGTTGTAAAAAAAGTGTATGAAACTTTAATCAGTAGAGGACTAATTAAACAAGAAGCTTTAAAAGAAACCTGTCTACTTACAAAATTCCAGTATCATCGATTAGAGATATTATTGTTAGTGAAGAATTGAACAAAAGAAAAAAACGTAGTGATTTTCAATCTCACCTATAATACTGACAATAGTGATCAGGACCTAATAAGAAAGAAAATATATTGTCTTTATGAAAGCGAAGTTGTTTCTACCTTGGATAAACTGAAAAAGTAGCTAGAGGAAGACGAAACCAATATAAATATTAGCCGTGCCACCCTCCATAGATTTGTTTGTAAAATGGAATTACAATACCGCAAAATAGACAAAAAACAAGTAGTAATGAAATCGCACAGATTACGCACCAGGCAAAACTGTCAGACGAAAGCACCTTCAAATAAAGAAAAAACGTATTACCATAATACACGCTGGTTCAGAAGACGAATTTGTCCCAAACTGCTTGCTGTTGTCTGCAAATAATTAAGGATTCTAGTTTGGATTATCATGAGAATACAAGTGCAGAACTTTTTAAAAATTGGTTTCAAAATTATCTTTAAAATATTCCAAACAACAGTGTTATTGTCATGGATAACGTGAGCTACCACAGCCGTCTGCTATTTATATGTATGTAGTGGTCCGTTCTTGTTAAAGTGTGTTCGGCCCCACATGTTCTGACCAATCAAAATACTTTCGGATGATCGGATCGTCGGAAATCGGATGCATGAGACTCCGGCTTAAGGCTGATTTTTCAATCTGTTCCAGGCGGCAGTTGGCTTTTTGCTCCTTTATTCTCGTGTTAGTCGACCTTTTAGTTGTTTCAAGATACACTCTGTCGCAGGTAAAAGATATTCGACAACCTCAGTTTTTATTTTTCTGACGAAGTTAGATTTTTGTCCCTAAAATTTTAAAGTGAGTTTAGAAAAGAAAATTAGTGTGTGTGCAGACAAGACAAAAGTGAAAATTTAACCCAGACGGAAATTATCTAATAAATTTTCACAATCTTACATCCGCAAACCTTTAATTTAATACAATAAAAGAATTGATTTATTTAAAGCAAGTATCTGGCTTTTTTTCCCGACTTCATCATAAGTGTTACATAGTCAAGTCGTGGTTCAGTCCCATTAAATACCCACAAAAAGTGCTAAACGCACCTAAAAGAGTTTTCACAATAAAAGTTGAGTTACTACTATTCAATGCTATCACAAGATACACCATTCTTAGCTGATTATCTACAAAAAGTATTGTATTTAAAAGAGATGGAGGATAGTGTTTCTCAGAATCCACAAACCTTTTGGAGATTTGTGAATGAGCAAAGAAAGTCTTTTGTTCTTCCGGACTGCATGTATTTTAATAAAAAATGGTAGATAATGAACAATCCATATGGTTTTTTTTCAGATTTTTTTAAACTGTTTACATTTCTGATGGTAACGTACAAGTGCCCGATTACATTATTAATAACAGGGGGGGATATTACTTTAAAAAATATAAATGTTTCTGATGTTTTTAATAAGATTGTGGTTGCTAAAAAACAAATTGCTCCGGATGGAATTCCAGAATATCCTGATCAACTTTTTTATAGTTTATGCGTTCCTTTATGTTATATTTTTAACAAGTCTCTGGCAGAGGGTGAGCTTCCAACTGTCTGGGAAAAAAAAGTTATGTTGTTCCAATTTATAAGACCGGGGATAGGGAGAATATTAGTAATTATAGAGGGTTGCGAAACAATCAGCCATCCCAAAGCTTCTGGATTCATTAATTTCGACCAACTCTTTTGGTCCTGTAAAACTGTATAGTCCAAAACAACATGGATTGCTGGGGGCCGATAAACTACAACTAACTTGGTTGTGTATGGAACGAAATTTTGAATGCATTGGAAGGGGGGCATCAGATGGATGCTATCTACACGGATTTCTCCAAGGCGTTCGATAGAGTGAATCATCGGCTTCTTCTAGCGAAGCTGGCAACTGGTGTTGATGAGGTGTTTTTAAATGGATCCAGAGCATGCTTATTGGACGCCCCCAAAGGGTTAAGATTGGAGGGTCTGTATCCAAATCGATAACGGTTACATCTGGAGTCGCCCAGGGAGGACACTTTTAACTTGTTTGTTAATGACATAGGTCAGTATTTAAAGTCTAGCCACTTCCTTTTGTTTGCGGATGCTATGAAGCTTTATAGAGTGGTTAGGTCTGAGTAAGGTGGTTCTCTACTGCAGATGGACCTTGACAGTTTTGTTCAATGGTCTAGGATTAACTACCTATTACTAAACACCAGTAAATGTAATTACATTAGTTTTCACAGAAATCGAACGAGAATCAGTACTCTTTTATCTATTGTGGGGAGGAACTGTCACTTCTTTTCAGTATCAGGGATCTTGGGGTAATTCTTGATGATAAGTTTACTTTTCGGATCATTATTCCTTGGTTGTTTCTAACATTGATGTTGATAGGCTTTATTTTCAGACTGGCCCGAGACTTGCCCTTTTCTTCCTTGAAAACTCTTTATTGCTCCCTAGTGAGATCCCGACTGAAGTATGCGTCCATAGTATGGTCCCCATATTATAACGTTCATATAGACAACATTGAGAGAGTACAGAAAAAGTTTATAAGGTTTGTCAATTTCGATTTGCTCATGTACATAATGAATTATCTTTAAACACCTTAAGAGAAAGGAGAATAGTTAATGATCTCTTGTTTGTCTATAAATTGTTGAATGGGTATATTGATTGTCCAGCATTGCTGGAGCAGATCTTTATAAAAGTACCTGATCGCTTGTTAAGAAGGAATGACACCTTTGAAGTTAAATTTCATGCCACCAATTATGGGAAATATGGTCCTATGAGCAGAACCTTAAAATACTTAAATGACCATCCATCTCTGGACCCTTTTGGAGGCTCACTAAATAGATTTAAGAAAAATATATTTGGGCTGTTCTAATTTATTAAAGGTTTTAATTGTTAATATTGTTTATATTTTATTATTTTGTTAATTTATGTTTGAAGATTGTTATAAGTATGATTTATTGATTTATGTTTAGAATTTATCCATTTGTAAATTTGCTGAATGTTAACTTTTTTTAATTTTGTATTTTTGTAAAAAAAATCTGTATTTGTAATTCTTCAATGGGGTTTCCCGTTTATTGATAAATAAAATAAAATAAAAAAAATCCAAACACGCTTATTTCTTGATTTTCTTAATTAAAAGTTTTTGATATCGGCTTAGTAAAAGAGCCGTAATTTTTTTTTTAATTATGTGAAAGTCGCCGGAATATGTCCTTAAATGGTTGCCGTCTTTCCAGATAGTGAACAAAATATAAATTTGCGCCATTTTTGCAATTTTTCCACTTTCAATAAAAAAAGATTTTATACTAAACTTTTTAAAATGTCAAGAAGTCATTATTACAAAATATTATGTAAAATAAAATTGACATTAAATGTTAATAACAACTGGAATGTCAACATAGTTTCGTTTCTCTGATATTATCTTTTGTTTTATAGCGTACTGTGGTTTAAAGTAATTAAGTTTAAATAAATCGCATAAAAAACCTATATAAACCATGGCGTGCTATATCTTTTAAAGGAAAATTTATTATGCTATATTTTTAGATTAAAATGTACAGAGTAGTCCATTTAAAAAATGAGGTTAGGTCCGATAACTTTTTAACCTAACCTCGTATATCGATTTTGAATGCGGCAGATTATTTAACAATCATTATAAAGAACCCTATATTTTTTGTGTATCTCTGTCAACTAAGAAGATATGGGTTCATTCTGATATTGATAATTTTTTGATATTCTCCCGTATCCCTTAAACGAGCGAAAATGTTCAAATTTTGATTTTACTATTTTAAGTATGACCCAAAAAGAGCACATGACGCCTATATTACTATTTTGATAGCACTAACAATTACGGAGATACAGTATAAAAGTGTCAAAAATGGGACACCCTATACATAAGTATTTCCAAATCTCATCATTCTCATTAATTTCTTTACTTCTTTAAATTTTAATGACGCTGTTTCGAGACACAACACCAAATACTTATCAATAAATTTGTGCAGTGAAATTTTCATCTCCGATCGGCTACAAACACCCAGCTGCGTTCCCGTAACTACATTATACTTGCTAATAAATGCAGTGCAGCTGATTAATGCGAAGTATCGCCGTCGAATTCGGCCCGAAATATCTCCGCAACCATCGGTAATTGAAAAGTGGGTGTTTCGATGAAAATTTACATAGTTTTGACGTCATACACTAACCGAAAGAAATAATTGAACTCAGTCGATACATTTTAGCAATATTTTTTTATTGGTATGTACTATTTAAGCTTCATAGAGAAAAATAAAGATAGGAGAAAAAGAGAGAGAAAGAGAAAGAAAGTAGGTTAGTGCTCAAAACGAAAGGCATTTTGAAAATTTAAAAAATATATATACAGGGTGGCCCACCCCATTCGCCTCGGTTTTTCTACGAGAAATAAAACGAGTTGGGGATAAACTTTTAGCACGATTATATGTGGGTCCATAGGGAGTATAATATTTTAAAATTATTTTGAAATATACAGAGTAACCCAAAAAGAAAGTATATTTTAAAGTTATATTTTTTTCTTATGGAACAACCCATATTTTTTTAAATTTTTAGATACTATAGACCAAATAAAGGTGAGTTATTGTTATATTTCCTATACCTAAAACTGACCGTTTCTGAGAAATTTAGAGAAATTTAAAAATACAGACCATAATTTAAAAATTGTTTACACCCTGTAACTCGTTATTAAATTTATTGCTTAGCTTGAGATTCAAGTTAACTACCACATAAAAGTTTTACCTTAATGGTATACAGAGTGTTGAAAAAAAATGCCTCAAAGTTTGGACACACATTTTATTAAATAACTTCCTTAAGTTAAATGGAACACCCTGTATTTAGTGGCCTATTTTGACGCGGAACTAAATTCCCTTTAAAACCATATTAAGGTTTCCTATACCTATCTCCTCTGCTTTTTATGCAAAAGGTGTTTTTATATTTGAATTATCATTTATATGTAATTTCTTTTTGGATCACCCTGTATATTACAAAATAATTTTAAAATATGCTTCTCATGGACCCACATATGACCATGCTAAAAAGTTTTTCCCCAACTCGTTTCATTTCTCGTAGAAAAACCGAGGCAAATGGGGTGGGCCACCCTGTATACAGGGAGTCCGGGAAAATGTAAAAAATCTTCTGGTTATAAGAAAAACACGTAAAAAGAATACTAAAAGTTTTATAAACTTTTTTTGTATAGGCCTCCCCTTCGGAGATTTTGGTTCACAAAAAAACTCCCATGAAATCAAGTTTATTAGACATAGTTATGAATTACCAGGTATATTTCAATTTAATTTTATTAAAACGTAATACCAAGTTACTCTATTATTATCAGAGAAATTACTAAAAGTACTCTTTATATAAGTCGCTAATTCTTACCTTTTTTCTTCGTCCTGTTAGAATAAAAAACTCAATAGGCCTAACTGCTACAAAAAAAATCAGTACGCTATTGAAATCTATGTAAAAATCTACAAAATATTGTTATTTAAAGCTTTTCTCCATCTCTAATAATAACCGATAGTCAAGATCCTTGTTAAATCGACAAAAATTTAAAAACGCCCTGTATCTCTAAAATGAACTGAGTAAGCTTTGAAGTTTTAATACATTTGAATTTGTTTGCCACCATTTTTTGGCGCTTGTTTACTTATAATTTTTAAAATATTTTTATTTATCTCCCCATTTACATCAAAACATCTCCTAGCTGTGCTAAATTCCGTAAAAAATATTAAAAAATATTTATAGTTTATAAACGCAACAAAATACTAATCATCCAGTACTTGTTTTTATCTAAATTAGTTTTCGTATGTTTCTTTGGTATAAACAAAGATAATACTACTACGGATAAGATGAACCATTCAATGCTATATTTTTGATACCCTTAATGGACTTTGGCTAACGCGAGCCGATGTCCATCGAGAGATTTTCGCGCTATCCTTGAACGAAGTTAAACAGTGTTGCCGGCAATCCCACTATTGGCGTGATGAAACGCAACTAGAAAATATACAATCCGTTTAGCCGCCCGCTTTCGCTACTTCGTGTTCCGAATAAGGTACAAGCGACAGACATTGACAATGTCGCACATGGTTTCGTACCTCGATTCGCTGGGGCAGGGGTTACCGACTTAATTTTATTCGCATTTACGGAAACATTGATATCTCCGAACTGATTCAAAACGCCCCATTTAAATGAACCATCTATTCGTAGTAGTATTATCTTTGGTATAAATAAAATGGGATAGCTAATTTACTATTTTTTATTGTATACGCTAAACGTTTAACACATTTTTTTACTCTGCTTGTAATGTAATTTTTCTTTTACTTTTACCTTTTATAATATTAAGGGATTTATAGGAAGTCTTTTGTTATTTTTTTAACATTTTTTAAAATTTTGCTTACCTTAAAATTTTTATTATACTATAAAAGTTATTCTTAATTCTTTTTCTTGTTAATCATATTTTTGTGTTAACTTTCTGAAGTATTGTTATTATTATTATATTTAAATTCATTTTATTAATTTAAAATTGTTTTCTCAATTTTTTTTGTAAAATTTTGTTTAGAAATGTGTTTTGTAATAGCGATACAAATTTTTAAAAAACTCTATTTTTTAAAATTTTTATACGAGGTGTTAAAATAATTATCTTAACTGCAATAATTTTTTAAAGACAAATAAAATAGGGTTAATTCGCTAGCAACTTGTGTTTTTTTTTAATACATATATATTTTTTGTTACAGGTGAGTCTCTACAAACAAAAACAAATTGCAATGTTCCGTAAGTAAAAAAAAAAGTACCCACATTATAATATAGGCTTAACTTTTTATATATTTTGAAATATACCGGGGATCCACGAAATTACTTTCCGACTGCCATTAATTAATTTTAACGAAATTTGGTACGGTTGTTATTCTAATGAAACAACATTTTTATACATCAATAATAGGCTTTTTCGACTTTTGGTTTTACGTGACTAGATATTTGAATTTTTAAATGGGACATGGGTATTGTCCAAGTTTTATTTTTAATTAAACATTAATTTTTTTATCTAGAGTGTCATGATCATCCTAAAATCACTCCACATAGTTTACTTACTTTCAGAAAAATACAAAATTAATTCTCTATTTAAACTTTTTTGATAAGTGGTTCTAAACTACGTTTTTTTAATAATTTTGCTTTAGCTTTAAATCTGAAATAGCTAAATATATTATTTTCATAACAATATTAAATGCACTATTTTAAAGCGAATCCAAACATGTAAAACACTACTACATTTAGACACTTTATTATTCAACACATGTTGTCCTTAGAGCATATACGTACTAGAAGCAGTCTGGAAATATTAAAAAGCGTGCGAGAGAAAAAGAAAAATCGGACTATAACCTCCCCCTTTTGCTCCCTTGAACGGGCTGACTGGTCAACGGGGAGGGTTCGACTAATCAGCAGGCAGAGCGGAATATATACATCTCCTACCGACCAGCATGTAAGAGCGTGAAAGAAAGGTAATTTTTTTTTCTCTCGCACGCTTGTTCGCAGTGCAAACGCAGGGGAGAATGTCAAAATTTCTATGGAAAAATTGTTGGAACATTGTCTTCCATAGGAGACAATGCCAATACGCCACCCGGTATGCCAAAATACCTTAGTAAGTTAATATACGTGTTTCTAACTGGTATAATTTATGCATGTGTAATATGTAAATGATAATTAAAATTTAGCAGAGATATTTCAAGGAAGGATCAGAAATAAACAGAGAGCTTCCACGCCACGGTGTAGGGAGACTTTCGCTCTTTCCACACGAGCTTGTAAATAGCAGTATTGAATATGGTATTTTCTTAGTTTTTAGTTGTTTTAATAAGACAAATAATTCAGCTATTTTTGAAAAAAAAAATGGAGAACCCACTAAAGATAAAAAACCTTTGTGTATCATATGATATAGAATTGTAACTGCTGCTACTTGGTCTATAATATTTTTAAACAAAGTTATTTATTATTAGGTAAAATAACGATTTTTAAATTTTAATTGTTAGTTTTATTTTTGTTTTCTATAGGTTATTACTTAATTATATACCTTAAGTTGTAATTTGACTCAGCTTTAAGGTACGGATTCATATAATGACGACACAACAGGGCTACCCTCGTACCTAAAAGAAATGTGAAATGACGATCGTGTGTTTTTCTTCCGTAAAATCCCGAAGAACACCTAATGATATGATTTGAATTAAAATTAAAGGGATAACCCAGGAAATTTTGTAAAAAATTTAAGCCTCTGACTTTTTGCAATTTATGTATATATATATATATATATATATATATATATATATATATATATATATATATATATATATATATATATATAAATATATATACAGGGTGTAAAAAGTATGATGGATAGTGGAGTTCAAAATAAGTCGAAAAGTTTATATGACATATGTGTCAAAACTTGACAGATTTTTGTCTAAACGATGTTAAAGTCATGCACTTTGAAAGCAGTTATTTCTGTAAACCGTAACAACTGGAAACTTTTGTCTTAATCGCTTATCAGTAGATTCATTTGATAATAAAATAAACTTAATTTTAAATGTTTTAGTCTACAAATAAAAAAAATAATAATTTTTTAACAATTGTTCTCCCAGTTAAAAATTAAAAAAACAATTGGCAACAGAGCGATACCTTTGACCGAAAAGTCAGTCGTACAAAGAAGCTTACCGATCCGGCCACGATGTTTTTGTTTGTTTTTGAATCGGGTAAAAATATGCCGATATGTTTTAAATTCAAGACAAACGTATTGCAAGTGTACCTACTAAAGACTGATGAAAACGGAATGTGTGCGACCGAGAAATCTTATTCTTTAAGCAAAATAAAAAAGTGCTGTTTTAAAGCATAATAAGTTGTGTTCTTAAAATGGATATTAAGCCTATTCTTATAGTAAGTACAATTATTTTTTAATTACAAATAAAAACCAAACAATTATTGATTGTTTTTTACTTAAATTTAATATTAAAATAAGTTGCAGGGAGTAATTTTTATTATTTGTATGTAAATGAATGAACATCTCATTAAAAAAAGTGTAAACAGTGCAAAAAACTCACAACAACGTTCGAAGTTGAGACCCGCCGCTTCGACGAAACAGGCGCGGTGTTGCCAAGTTTTTTAAACTTTAAAAGGGCATATTTCAAAAACAATAAACTTTTGACTCATATGTTCTTGGCTTTTTCGACTTATTTTGAGCTCCTCTATCGCCCATTAAAATCATGAGTATCATACTTTTTACACCCTGTATATATATATATATATATATATATATATAAAACTTTAAAAAATATAATTTCAATTTGCAACTAGAGTTAACAGTAATTGAGGTCCAGAGACCTGCAATAAATTGGTTTATAATTTTTTTTCTCGAAAACGAAAAAAGATAGGTAAAAATATAAAAAAACAAAAAAAGTTTTATTTTTGGCTCCTTAATCTAAAAAAATATAAAAATTTCAAAAAAAGTTACTGGCGTACATTTTTTCACAATTATTTTTGATAAAGTGACCTCTTGTGCCTAAATTAAGCTCTTAGGCCCTTGTTACTAGAAATAACACTAATAAATTTTGACATAATCAGCTACAGGGTATTTAAAATAATTACAAAAAAACTATTTTGTTTTAAAGTTGAACATCATGCGTTTAAAAACTCTGCATTTTCGGACCCATATTTGCAGAAACTTTTTTTATATTTTTTAATAAGGAATCATCTTCTAATATTTGACCGTGCATTTTTTGAACACCTTGTATAAAGAAGATTTTTAATAAAGAAATGTTAAAATTACAATTTCTTTGTAATTTACTTTGACGAAGGTTTACCCATTCTTTTTTTAATTTTCGTTTGACTCACATTTCCACTGTTATTCCATTTTATTACTTTGTTATATCGACTTGGTATAACTTCTTTAAAAAAAATTAATGGGAATAGAAGAAGTTTGAAAAGTTTTATTTTAATGAATCACTGTATAATACACACTTTTTCGAGGTAAACCCAATTTTCATAATTCCGAATACACAGTAACTTGGCGCAATCATCGCAAAAAGCCCTCTCTGTCTGGGCTTCGTTCCTCGAACTGTAATCTTATTAAATTTACATATTAATCAACGGATTTTAATTATCCCCCCGTTTCCCCCCGCTCGCCCTTCTCGGAGCACAACGCGTCGCCGTAATTTACATTAATCCAATAATTGCATGGAGGTTTGCTAATTAGAAATTCAAATGAGGCTGCGAGGGGCTGAGCGGGCAGGGCGGTGCGGGGGGCGGCTCGGGGCTGCTTCACCCTTTCGCCTGAGGAGCGAGCTGGTCGAGTCAGTCCGAATTCGATCGATTTGCTATTTTAGAATGGAAGATGAGATTCGAACGCGAACTTTGAGGTTAGATATGTATACGGAGGGCTATTGTTTGTCGTTATCCGTTTTATTCCTAACTAAGTGTATACAAAGATTACGGAAGCAGTATGACGTCGCTCAAGAATAATAGTAAAGACAAACTTAAAATTTTTAATTCTGGTTTTTTTTTAATTTACTGATAAGGGTTTCTTTATTATTTTTAATAATATACTCGGATCAGATGAAATGCTATTTCTTACCCTCCTATAGAGTTTTTCCAGGTATAATAAATTTACTTAAGTTCGAAATCGTACAAAAGTAACAATTAATATTTTTTAAACGGACTTCACAACTTTTTATTTTCCGAAGAATTATAGATATTGTGGAATGTTTTCGTATTACACCAACACTTTATTTTTAAGTTGCTCGGATGGCATATACTGTAAAAAAAGTTATGAAAATTATGTGTTTAAATAAATAAAAATAAAAAAGAAACAAAATAAATATCCCAGGCTACAGAAGGCTTATAAAGAAAAATCAAAAAGAACCTACAAGAAAAAGGAATTTTTATTTTCTATATTAGCGCACATACCAAATGAACACCATTAATCGATAATCTTTGGATCATCATAATTTTGAGCAATAAAAAGTTTGTTTTTAAAATTAAGAATCTATAAAACTTTATTTATAGTTTTTTTTCAGAATTATACGAAAATTGCATATTTTTTAATTTGCAAATTTAATTGCAATAAAGTATATATATATATATATATATATATATATATATATATATATATATATATATATATATATATATATATATATATATATATATATATATATATATATATATATATATATATATTTTTTAGTAAGTGCAAGTCTAAAATATTTCTGGTGATATTTAATAAGGTTTTCTTCAGTAAAAATCGTATTTTTTAATAAAAATGTTACATCTTAATATAATTTTAATTTCTTTTGACGGTTTTGCTAAAAAAATAAAACAACTTACCCAAAAAAAATTCATTCATAAGCGGTCAAAGTTTTTGTTCACAATTTTTTGAGAGTATTTCATTAATTTATTGATATTTTTTGAAAAAATGGTTTGTTATTAAGATTTCTTTTTTACAATGAGACCTTAGCGAGTGTTTAATGATCCCAGAAAATTTTCTTTACCATCTTTCTTGCATTTTGATAAAAATTGTTTTATCCATCTGCATTTTTTAGCCTACTACCACATACCGGGTGTTGCTCCTTCGAGCGGGACATAGGGAATCCCATGTAAATTTTGAAGTGGTCCAATATTGGCTCCCCTAATTATTTTAGACGAAAATATTATTAGGATTTTTTAAAGAGCACGAAAAGTTTTACCCAGTGTACAAATTTCAGCTCTTCTGAGTCCGCCAGCTAAGAGATAAATGCTAAAATAAGTTACGAATCTCCTATCTTCTTACGCGCCCTGTATTATTAGGAGTTTATAATAAAATACCAGAAAAATTATTTAACCTCTTACTCCCAAGTTGTCAGATCAATGTCACATCATTTTTAAATAATGAACTACTCAAATCAAGAAAAAATCACTATTATAAAATGGTTTTATCAGGGAAATAGTTATCGAAGAGTAGCGGACATGTTTGCAGCCTATTTTCCCAATAGGCCAATACCAAATAAATCGACAATAGAACGGACGATAAAAAAAATTGAAACTACAGGCTCAGTAATCAATAATTGCAAATGTGAAGAAAATCGACGTGAAAATCAGTGACAAATTGTACAAAACGAGAGGGCTTTAGACGTGATACTTTGTGTAGAGGAGGCCGAAGGAAACATTAGCACGAGACAACTGGAGAACATTACTGGACAAGACCACACCACAATATCTCGAATTTTAAGAAGATGTAAATACCACGCTTACAAGTACGAAAGACACCAAGAATTAAAAGACGGAGACGAAATACGACGACAGGAATTTTGCTTTGAGATGATGGAGAGGACTAACACTGACAGAGGTTTTTTACAAAATATTGGCTTTACTGACAAATGCACTTTTACATTGAACAACAAACCCAACATTCAAAATTGCCGGTACTGGAGTAACGAAAACCAAAATCGATTTGTTGAGACAAGAACTCAATATCCACAAAAAATTAATGTTTTGGCGGATCAAAAGATTTGGTATCAAATGGATGGCTGCCCAACACACAGTACCAGAGCTATGCGCGAATACTTGAACAACGCATTTAATAACGACATCATAGGCCCGAACCACGCAATATCTTGGCCAGCCAGGTCTCCGGATCTTTCGCCAAACGATTTTTTTCTATGAGGACATTTAAAAACTAAGCTTTATACCAATAAAAAATATGAAAATTTAGACCAGCTAAGAAATGCTATTTCCGCTGAATGTACCAGAATCTCGGTGTACCAACTAGCCAACGTAAGAAATGAGTTTTATAATCGTTTGGGTTATTGTCGGGCAGTTAATGAAGAAATATTTGAGCATTTGATTAAATCCTGATATTTTCGTCATAAATTGATTTCTAAATGTAGACAAATTTGTTTTATTGTCTTGCGTAACTGTGAGTGCATGTGTTGGAATTAGCTGTAAACTAAAATGAAATGCGAGGATTCTTTTTGAAATTCCCGCATAAAATTGTTCAGTTTTGGCATAACATTATAAATTAATGATCTAAATTGTCACTGATAAATCGATATGGTGTTTTTATTATTGATTTCTAGAGTACAGGGATCATAATGAGATACTGCGTTGCAGAAATATTTAAGCAGTTTACTCTTTACTGGTTGGTTGAAAAATGCTCAAATTTTCATTTTGGGTGGAACTTATT
>JAHBCN010009408.1:0-35188 GCA_019359885.1 Listronotus oregonensis
CTGACGTAAAAACACCTTCCCCTACGTTACCGCTTTTCGCGAAAATAAACCGGTATGTTAACTGTCCTAACAATGTTCAACGCGGTATGTCGCCAAAATTTGATGTTTGTGTTACACTAGTTTATACCATGGATTTTAACCAAGTAAAGGCAAGTAAATATTAATAATATTATTTTTTGTTATAAATAGACGTTTAAGACACTGACTATTATTTCAATAAAAGAAAATAACTTTGTTACAACTTTATTATTTTTCAAAACTAATATCTATTGTACATTGCTTACTCACTTATATGGACCCTGTATATACTAATAAAAATTCTGTTGGTAAGTAAACAAACCTTATAAATATGCATTTTTTTATGTGTAATCACAATCACACATAAAAGTTACGCTTTTTCCGAACACAATAAAATATTGACCCAATATCTTTGAGTGGCTGTACACTTAAATCGAATATAGCAAATATACGACATAAAGTCAGTTAAGGGCCTACCCATGTTAACATTTATGTGTATTTGGCTTTGTGGCGTTTAGGGTCGAAAAGTTTCGATGTTTAGAGGAGCTAGATATAGTACTGAAAAAATATTTATGTACCAAACTTTTTTACATAAAGCAAAAAAAATGAACATAAAACTTATGCAAATACTTAGAGAAACAAACAGCAATTTGATTATAACTGCCTAGCAAATACTGTGGCATTGATGGTAAAGCATTGGCAAATGGTAGTAATTTTTTGCCACCAGATTTTACCCATCAAAAAAATATTTTTAAAGGGGTGTAACGTTTTTAAACTTTTTCTTGCATTTTTTTAAAATTTGATTTTCTGAATGGAGAACCTTTTAAGAATATTGTTAAAAAATGTTGAGATAACGCAGAAAAAGTTTTTTTTGTTATTAATTTTGATGTTACAGTAACAAATTAGCTAATTTTTTTTAAAGTGGTCCCAAAAAATGAAAAATTGAAATTTCAAAAAACCCCTTACCCCGTTTCTTGGGAAAATAGATTATCTAACAAAAAAAACTTTAGTTTTTTGATTTTACATGATCCAGCATCTAGTTATGAGAGGTACAGGGTTTTCCCGTATAATTGTGCACCCCTTTAAAATCTTTATTTTTATAGATAAAAAAATAGTTTATATGAAAGTTGCAGGATTTTTCATGAAGATTTTCGTGGTGTAAGATAGAAAAACAAATGATGATCGGAAAATTAACAAATCACTATCAACTTCGTTATTTTAAATGGAACACCCTGTATATGATTGAAAATTCAAATTCTGCTAATCTTCCTCTTTTCAAATATATATAACTTATCTATGTTCGGATAAACAAGTTGCAAGTTATTTGAATTTAAAATCTGTTCTTATAAGCCATAGTTAGCCATGGATACAACCCAAAGTTTGGCAAAGTTAAGTCGCGTTAGCCATGGTTCGTCTTGGAAACCAAACAAAAATATAAATATGACCAAGAGAAAGTATCTTTTGTTTTTCCATATCTCTTTAAATAACGTCAGAAAAAATAAAAACGAAATCGGCAAATTTCGTTTTTTTCGGATATCTCCGAAAGTACTCGGAATTATGCAACTTTCCAAAGTGGATATGGTTAGTTACGTAAATACACAACTTTGCCATAATTTAACCGACTTCATATCTCTTACGGTATCCCCATGCATGCACTCGAATCTGTGGCACCCTGTATACATTATTTGGCTTTTTTTCAAACAAAACTTTTTGGCAAAAAAAATATCCCGAATTAATTGGGGAAAAATTTTCCCATTTGATGCGGACTTTATGGTTGACACTGTATATTATCTTAGGAATAAGTAGATAATTTTTTATTTTGCCTTATATCTAATATTTTATGTTATTTTTGTGTACCGTATATAATAAAAAGTATCCCCAGTTTTTGTTTTTTTTATTAATTTGTGGCCCACATTATTCTAAATTTATAGGAGAAAAGTAATTTTGTTTAAATAACCAATACACCAAAAAATTTTAGTTATTTTTAGAATAAAATATTTTATAACTATTTATGTTGCTAATCAATATTTTTTAATAAACTGAAATTAAAAGGATCACCATAATTAGAACGATTTAAAAATTAATATTTTTAATAAATTTATATCTAATCGAAACTTCTAACATAAACCATACGCCACTGGTCGAAACTGCAAGGCTCCGTACAATGTTGCCTTGATCAGTCCTAATTTATTTTCTATCCTTTTTCCCCTTATATGATTTTATTGATAATGTCTGGGACAAAACAAAGTGTCACTTATGAATGAAATGTTAAGTCTTTTCTTTCTTTCGTCTGAGGTTGTATCCATGGCTAACTATGGCTTATAAGAACAGATTTTAGATTCATATAACTTGCAACTCGTTTATCCGAACATAGATAAGTTATATATATATATATATATATATATATATATATATATATATATATATATATATATATATATATATATATATATATATATATATATATATATATATATATATATATATATATATATATATATATATATATATATATATATATATATATATATATATATATATATATATATATATATATTTGAAAAGAGGAAGATTAGCAGAATTTGAATTTTTAATCATATACAGGATGTTCCATTTAAAATAACGAAGTTGATAGTGATTTGTTAATTTTCCGATCATCATTTGTTTCTCTATCTTATACCATGAAAATCTTCATAAAAAATCCTGCAACTTTCATATAAACTATTTTTGTCTATCTATAAAAATAGAGATTTTAAAGGGGTGCGCAATTATACGGGAAAACCCTGTACCAAAATTTAACTTTTTTTCGAGACGCTTCCAAATAATTGCTGCCATTGCCGTATGTTTTAATATTTCTTAGTAAAAATTTTACTTAAAATTCTTTGAATGTTATACTTTAATGAAGTATTAGTTTTGATAAATAGATTTTAACTGTCTTCAAAAAAAAAACGCAAAAAGTGCCTTTTTTGCACAAATTAACGTTACCCTTCCCCTAAAAAACACTTAATTGCTAATAAATTTAACATAACGGCATATGGCCGCATGCAGTCTTCTTGTTCTTCTTCCCTGGTAGCCGTCTTGATTCACTACCGGAGGTAGCGCAGCCTCTTGGTCTGTTTGTGCATAATTTCTCATTATCTTTTATACCAATCCTCCCATTAGTTTTGTTTCTTTTACCTGTCTGTATAACCCCGAGACTGGTTAGTTAATATATTCCCGTGGGCTCATTTTTGGTTGCCCAAATAACACTAGCACAGTATATGGTAGGCTGTTTCTTCCCCCTCGTCGCACATTCTGCAACTTGGGTCTCCATGTATGAGCCCATCTATTTGAAAGGTGTCTTTTTAGGTTATTTGCCCTATTAGCAACCCTACTGTTATGCAAAGTCTTTTCCTACTTTTCTAAGTAGTTCTTCCTTGTTTTTTGGAATGGGTCCCTTATTAAGCTTTTTCCATAACTTATTCTATTTTGAGGCCCCCAATATTCCCGTGTTTGTTTAAAGATCCATTCCTGGTTTGCCCTCTGCAGTGATTTTGGTCACTCCAAGGGCAGGTTCTATCCAAAGTATGGTGTGGATGATCCATGTCTGGCTAGTTCATCTGCTTTTTCGTTGCTTTCTATTTCGGAATGTCCTGGTATCCACGGTTGCGTTCTCCCAGTACTTTTAGTTCTTTTTGGCATTCCCATGTCAGTCTGGACTTTATCTTGGGGATTACTAGTGCCCCTAGTGACGCCTGGCTGTCTGTTATTACAGCATGCAGTCAAAAATGCCGGCTACCAGTTCTGATCAAATAAAGTATGCCTTTTTGTTATTACCAACCCAATATTGGCATTTTAAAGGCAACCGTCACAGAATATCTACGTTTTTCAAGCCATTTTATTAACATTGGCATTTAACCAACATTCAGACATCTTTTGTAACCTATTTTTTAATGACAGCTAAATAACTATAGGGTATGTTTTTTTTGGGTTATTTAAAAGTAAAATGGCACTTTCATAACATTTTATTATTGCAGATCATACAAATACAACTTGGTAGAAATGATATATTTATAACGCATTTTTGAAAGAGTAAAAATAAAATGACTGTTAAAATAGATAAATTTCAACCATTTAGTTAATAAATCCAAATTTTCCGTTTAGCCAATATACATACATTTGACCATTATTGATATTACCGTGACCCGTGACAAAGACAAAGAATTGGTGTCTTTTGGTTTATCACAACGAACTCAAGGACCAAAATTAACGCAACGACAGTTTGTAGGCAGGGTCTTTGGTTTAGTGATCTGTTTGTTTTTATTTTTGAAAAAACTATAGCTTTGACAAGGGAGGGGTCCCCAAAGAGGAAATTAATGCTCTACTAGTGAAAAAGCAAGTTGCCAAAGTTAGTAAGATACTCAATCTTAATCCATATCGCATCTGTCATTTAACTACAAACACCCTGCGATTTTGCATTCTCATAGTCACCTTAGCAAATTGGTTATTAATGATGCTCATTGGAAAACCCTACACGGCGGAAACCAGCTAACATTAGCATACATTCGGCAATGGGAAAAGAAGAGTCAAAACTAACATTGGAAAATACATAAAATGTATTCGATTCAAGGACCAGACAGCCGAGCAATTAATGGGAAAACTTCCGTAAACACGAGTTACACCATCACAACCATTTTCCCACTCTGGAGTTGACTACGCTAGACCATTACAAATCAAGACGTCCAAGGGCAGAGGCAATAAAAGTTACGAAGGACTTCATTGTCTTTTGACAAAAGGTCATTGGGCTTTGGTCTCTCTTTCTTAGAAAAAAAAAAACTCAAAAGAGATACCTGATTTGTTCGTTTTATATTTTTTAAAAGCGACACTTCTTTTTGTATTATAACAATTGCGCAACGCGAAGAGACAAAATAGACGGAACTAGCTTGGTTTGGTGCGTGCCGCCGGGCGGCGGCGGCGGGGGCCGTGCCCATTCCCTCGCTTCCCGCACTGCGGCGGACTAAGCAACTATCGTTTTCTACAATCGGCGCGGTGCATGTAATTTTTTTCTGTTGGACAAGTAAGATGGATCCAAAGCACCCCCCTTATATACATCCGTGAATTGCCAGATCACAAAAACAAAAAACCGGAAATACCCTTAAAAAATATATATATAGGCATTATCGATCTAAATATAAACATTTATTAATATGATTTTTAAAAAATGATAGTAAATCAGGTGTTATACGGCACTTCGATGTCATTTTATCTCTATCTAGTAGGTTGTATTATTCAATAACACGTTTTGTAAACCGACTTGATCAACAGCAATCGAATTGAGCATCTAAAGTAAATGTCATATTTGTCTGTCACTTCAGATAATAAACAAAAATAGTTTTTCGGCTTTAAAAATAATTTTTAACAATAAAGAATCATCGATTTATAAAAATGTAATTTACGGTGCAATGCCATAAACATTGAAAAAATTATTTCCGAAGTGATGTTGTTCAGTGTGTTTAAGCAACGTTGCCGGTCCAGTGTGTTTACAAGAACTATCCCTCCTTGTCCCCCTAAATATATTAATGCTAAACAAGGTTTGTTTACTTTATTTCTATCCAAAAATTTGTTGGTTTATCATATCTAAAACTAGCCAGTGTGGTATGCGTGGTTCGCTCCTGACTTCCAAAGCTTTAAATCTCTTATTAATTAATCACTTAGTTCTTTACCTAAGACACCCAGGTTACGTTAGAACTGAGGCTTAAGGCTTTCATAAACTGCCTCAAAATAAAAAAAAAGAAATTAAATACAAATAGCCCGAACACTTTTGACCGAAAAAAGTGTAATCTCTATATATCGAAAATCAAAACGCAATAGCAAATATGACAAACATGACGTCGCCGATTTAAATCACATCTATTCACGTAAATCCCCCGCTCTTCGATTTTCGGCTTTGTCACTAAATTGGATGTATTTATCAATCTTTTAGCCCCATCGTATCATTTTATTGACTTATTTAGTGGGAAATATTTTACACACAAAAAATAAACGTAAAAAAATACGATTTTCATAAAATATGTATATACTTTTTAGTTTTTTACCACTTATGCAATATAGGGTGTCTCACGATGAAATGCGGTGATTAGTGATGAGCAAAGCAAGACCAAGACCAAGACAGGCTAGACTTGGTCTTGGTCTTAAGTCTGGTCTTGGTCTTGGTCTTGTAACCCAAAAGAAGGTCTTGGTCTTGGTCTTGGTCTTGCACCACCCGGTCTTGGTCTTGGTCTTGGTCTTGCTGCAAGAGTCTTGCTGGTCTTGCTTTTTTAGTAGTAATAATTTAAACTAAGCAGTCTTAAATAAAATATATGTTTTTTAATACTTAAAAATAAATAAAGATAAAGACTATATTTTTTTTCTTTAAATTTTAAAATATACCAATTTTAACCTTACATGTACATTTAAATTATTCATTTTTAATTAAATTTTTAAATAAATTCTTTTATACATTAAGTGACATATAGAAACATTAGTGATAAGAATTATTTAAATTTTCTTTGAAGAAGCATATAAAATTAATGCAAATACAAAACTGTGTACTGTGCGAGTCAGAAAAAAGACTTTTAATTTCAACCAGATGTGAAATTTCCATGAAAATGATTCTTTTTTTTTTAAATCAGAAACCAATGTAAACATTGGTTTCTGATTTGAACTAAAAAAAGTTTTTTAGAAAGCTTTTTAGTTCAAATAAACTTTTAATTTTCAAATTAGTCAAACATTTGCCGTACAAAGTTTGTACAAATACTTTATAAACATTCTGCATATACAAGGTGGCTCGATAGTGCGACAAAGCTTGATATCTCCGAAACCGTTTATAATGGTGAAAAACTTAATACAAAAATTATAGAAAAAAAAGGCGTAAAATGTAAAATTATTTTCTATTTTAGAATTTTTCAAAGAATTCACTACCACTCAAGAAGACTTTCTTATTTTTAGCTTTTAACCTAAAATAAAAAATTATGCAAAAATAAAAAAAAATCGCTTCCCTGTATATTATGCTGGAAATTCTTGAACTGTCATATAGCTACAATGTCGACGTACATGGTTTTTTAATCATCATTTTCGGTTTTGACCAAAATGACGTCATCATTATACTTTTGTCATTGTTTTGACTTTTCCGTCTAAACTGAAAGTGAAATTTAAAATCCATTTATATAAAAAGTATTCCTATATGACATGACAAATATATTTTTTATTGAATCATTACTTTTACATTTATATCTTAGTTTTAAGGAGCAATCTTTGATGCCACTTCTTACAGTGTAGCACAAAAATAATGGATTTCTGGATTTTGGAAGTTTTTGATCCACCCTGTAAGTGGCATCACTAGATAGCTAATTTAAAAAAACATTAGGAATAGGTATGTAATTTTTTAGCCTCTATAACTTTTGTACTCCTAGTTTTTCTCTGTCGTAAACGGTTTTGGAGATATCGAGCTTTGTCGAACCATTAAGTCACAATCCTATTATTTTTGAAACATGTTATTGAATTTACTAGTTATCGTTGTTAGATAATGTTATAAAAGAACAAAGTAATCGATTTAATTATTATTTTATAAAAAAACTGTTACTCATAAAATAATCGCCTTTTTAGGCAGTTCTTGACACATTTTTTGTCATGTCAGTATGAAATACCTCTGTATATTAAATATGAAAATTGAATATTATAATTAAAAAAAGTTACAAAAGTGCAAGAGTCTTGCAGCTCGGTCTTGGTCTTGCGTAGTCTTGCACTCCTCGGTCTTGGTCTTGGTCTTGCATACCCCGGTCTTGGTCTTGGTCTTGCAAGCGAGAAGGTGGTCTTGGTCTTGGTCTCGGTGTTGGTCTTGCTGCAAGACCAAGACCAAGACCGCAAGACCAAGACCGGTCTCGCTCATCACTAGCGGTGATCGATGAGGGCAACTCGGTTAAAATATTTTTAAGTTGGTGGCACTTCCGGTTTTACCGAAAGTAGGTTTCAACTTGTCTATTTTAAATGAAACAAACTATTTTAGATTCTACTAGATCAGACAGATTTTATGTATCATGTCCTATATCTAAATCTAAGTTTTTCCGTTAAAAATACTGTTTGTCGGCCCTAAAATAATTATCATCTTTTGTTATAAAAAAGCCTTTATTATCTTATCTTAATTGGATTTATTGTTAAAAATTGACATACTTTTACAGATTTTTTACAATATTTTAATAACTTATCAAACAGGATGTCAAAAATAAGATGAAAAATGATGGAAACTTCCCAATTTTATAATTTTCTTAATCTTATTTAGCATTAAAAATAGGAGTAAATTTGCGTAAACCATTAACACAATTGGGTCAGAATTAAAAGTGCTTTATGGCAATCCTGCGGTATGCCTAACACTGAAAATAATGGATCAGAATCCATTATCAGTATAAGAGTTTCTCTTACAACAAATGCCATACCTTATAATCGACTTAATTAATTCAATCAACTTTAAAATTAGGTTTACTAGTGATGAGCAAAGAAGACCAAGACCAAGACCGGGCTAGTCTTGGTCTTGGTCTTGTCTTGCACCACCCGGTCTTGGTCTTGGTCTTGTTCTTGCTGCAAGAGTCTTGCTGGTCTTGCTGGTCTTGCTTTTTTTTTGGTAGACATAATTTAAACTAGGCAATATTGAATAAAATATATTTTTTTAATACTTAAATATAAATAAAGGTGGAGACTATATTTTTTTCTTTAAAATTTTAAAATATACCAATTTTAATCTTAAACGTACATTTGACCTATTTGATTAAAAAGCATATTTTTAATGAAGCAGTTTATTTATTTATAGGACCAGGGCCGGATTTAAATTTTCCGCCCATAGGCTAATATATTTACAATAAAAGAATGTAAACTACACTAGTAGTTCTTATAAAAATGCATTAAACAAATTTAAAAAAAGTAAAGCATACAGAAAATTAAATATCAATTTTTAAAATAAAAAAAATTTCAGGTTTTTTTATCTATTTGCCCAATTTTTTTTTTTATTACTTTACCATTACATTTTTTTAAAAATTAATTAAATTTGCCACCCATAATTTTTGCCCCCCTAGGCTTCGCCTACTCAGACTTACCTTTTTTCGTAAATCCCCCTTTATAGCGCCTATTTTTGGTTAAATTTAAAGACACAACCTTCTTTTATACATTAAGTGGATATAAAAAAATTTTAGGGACAAGAATTATATAATTTTTTTTTTGAAGAATTTTAAAAATTAAAGCAAATAAAAACTTGTACTGTGTAAAAAAAAAAAAACTTTTAATTTCAACCAGATGTGAAATTTCCGTAAAAAAAAAATTTTGATGTAAATATTGGTTTCTGATTAAAAAAAGTTAAAAAACTTTTCAGTTTATATGAACTATTTATCTTCAAATTAGTTAAACATTTGACGAAAAAGTTTAGAAATATTTTATAAATAATCGTAGATACGGGGGGCTCAATTTGACAAAGCTCGATATCTCCGAAATCGTCCATATGTATGAAAAACTAAACATACAAAAAATTTAGACAAAATGGGAGAAATGTTAAATTATTTTTTTTTCCCCAATTTTTTCGATCAGTCCACTGCCACTTAAGAAAACCCAATAATTTTAAGCTTTACCCAAAAAAAAAAATTATGGCAAAAAATCAATTTAAAAAAAAACCCCCCCTAATTTGCTGGAAATTGTTTTTATATAGGAACAATGTCGACGTAGATGGTTTTTAAATTCTTTTGGTTTGATTTTTTCCGTCAAAAACTGGAAGTGATTTGTACAACGTTTATAAAAAAGTATTCCTTTATCACAGCGCAATTTTTTTGAAAAAAATATTCTTTCACATTATTTTTTTAAATTTTTAAAGGGTAATCTGGGGCTATTTCTTAGGTGGCCTCAAAAAATGTTTTTCTGGATTTTGAAGTTTTTGGAGATTTTTGATCCATCCTGTGGCATTACTAGATAGCTAATTAAAAAAACATTAGAAATATGTAAGTATTTTGCTTCTATAACCTTTGTACCCTAGTTTTTTTTGTCGTAGATTTCGGAAACGTCGTTTTTCGGACCATTAAGTCACCATCTCATTATTTTTGAAACATTTTTAAATTTACTCGTTATCGTTGTTGGAGAACTATAAAAAAAAATTAAAGAAACTCTTACACCTATTAAATAATCGCCTCTTTTGGGAGTTCTTGAAAATTTTTTTTCATATATGTATAAAACCTCTGTATATTGAATATAAAAATTAAATTTAAAATATGCCGCAAAATCAAGAGTCTTGCAGGTCGGGCTTGGTCTTGGGAGTCTTGCACATCTCGGTCTTTGTCTTGTCTTCATACCCCTCTGGGCTTTGGGCTTGCAAGTAAAAGGGGTCTTTTGCTGCAAGATAAGACCAAGATCGCAAGACCAAGACCGGTCTCGCTCATCACTAAGGTTTACCATCGACATTATTTGTTAAAATTTAGTACATGAAAAGGAATTTTATAATTTCATTATTTAAAAATATGTCATTGGGTACACATTTGAATGTTAAGGTATTAGTTTTACGCCCCCACCGCGACCGCTCATCATTTGGTTTTAATTTTTTCCCAAAAGGATCGACTTTTAATGAATTCGATATCAGATTGTAAGAGAGGTCTTACATCTTCCCTTACTCGTGCCGCTACCGGACACGAGCACAATATGTGTTCTTGTGTTCCTGTCTCCTGGGAAAATATGACAAGCAGACAAAAGATCCTTATCCCCCCCTCTTCTCCCCGGGATAGTGACGTGGGTGCCCAGGTCCTTGTTACAGGGAACCCAAAGTCCCCTTTTGAGGCCGATCCCGGCCTTTCCCTATGAAAACGGTTCTATCAGTTTTCTGTTTAAAGCCGGCAACCTTTTTCCTAAAAAGGGGGTTCTGTCCGCCCTTTGTTTGGATTCGAGATCCCTTCCTAAGCACCTGTTTGTTCGGGATGGATTAGCCCTTTCCCCTGAAACAGGCACCTGTGACTTCAGGGGCCCTTCTGAAACGGGTTCACCCTTTCGGTTTCCCCACCTTTTTCTGCTTGTGATCTTTCCTCTCGAAACGGATTTATCTGTTTTGGTCAGCCCCCTTAGTCACTTTTTTTTTTTATGAAAGTGGTTCTGTTCGCTTTCTGTTTTGGGGCTAGGAAGTAATAGTCCACCAAGGCAGAGCCCCGTATTACCGCAGTGCCAGATACTCAGAGGTCCCCTGTATCTCAAAGGCATCGTTGGAGACCTGTTTAAGGCACAGGATGTCATTCACTATCAGCACGGTATGCTAACACCTTCAGTTAAGCCTTGTGTTCGTCTTAACTTATATTAAATATTATATATTGTTAATTTTTCTGTCTATTAAGTAAAGCTAAATCATTTTTTTATATTATAAAAATTATAAAGGTCCAAGAACAGAACCCTGAGAAACACCACAATTTATATTTTTACTTTCTGATATAACATTATTTAAACGTACAATTTGTAATCTTTCTGAAAGATATGATTTGAAACAATTTAAGGAGACCCCACGAAATCCATAAATCTTAATCTTTTACAGAAAGAATGAAAGCAAAAGCTTTTAACTAAATCAGAAAAAACCCCTGGAAATCACCATCATTTAAAGACGTGTAAAGAGGTTAGAACTCAAACTGGTTTAAATTTAAAATTTAATGTTTATCAATAAAAGAAAATATTCATCTTTATACTACAAATATTGTTTTTTTGGCTCCTAGATAACGTAATAAAAGTAAACCTTTAACACTTCAAATAACTGATACTAAGCACACTTTGTAACGTAATTACTTAGGCTTCCTTCTGTTCAGCAGTTGTGTCTATGTTTAGCCCCCATTTAATCATTATTAACCCCTTTTAGACAAGCTAATTAAATTATTTAATATAATTCAACAATGTGCCATTCTGGCCCAGCGATGATTTTGAGCACATGACCCAAAAACAACAGCTGTCCAACACACGTATAGTTTGCCGATGGCGGTATCATGAACGAATTCATGTCGGAGGACGTAGCAAAGCAGTAGAATTATAGGTAGAGTTGGTGGTTAAGAGGCCATTCGCGCCGCGAAAAATTGGATTCAATTTTGGGTTCGGGGCATAATGTTTTTTTCAAAAACGGTATAAGTTATTGATAATTTTCAAAAACTATATTGGCCAACATAAATCTAGGCTTCTTCTTGAGTGAAAGTCACCCTAAAATCGGTTATGTTTAGATACTATTTTTCTTAATTCGACTATATTTCAAAATCCGTTACAGCAGAGGCATAGATTATTTCCTACCTTTAGAATGGTTTATAATTTATGTCATTTAAGTGAAAAATAGTTACCAAAAAACGTTGTTTCCTGTAGGCTTGCAATCGGAAACAACATCGCATCGATACACCGAATTTGGAAGAACCTAAATAAAATATAATATTTTTAATGCGGCTATACGAAAATTATAGTAGTGGGAGTTTGTTAGTCTCCGCCCACCGTCTCCGCGTCCTTTCGCCCGACCCTAAGGTGTAGCGTAAATGCACTCTTAAATCAAGGAATGTCATAAAATAGGTAATTTGAGATACTGCGTTTTTTATATTTTAAACTTATGCGGGTAGACTGAGAAACGTTCAAAAAATATTAAGTGGCAAGCTAAATATACAATTTATTAATTTATTTAGTTTAAAAATGGTAACAACAAGATTTTTTCCTATTTTTTAAAAGACCGGTGTAATGTTTTTTTCTAGAAAAAAAGCGATAAAGGTCCATAGTTTTGCTGGTAAAACTGTTTTCTTAAACACAACATCTATGTCCTAAAAAACAAAAAACATTGTAAGTAAAGTAAATTTAGTTTCTTCATACTTCTTACTTAATGTTATTTTTTCTTCAGTGGCTAATTTTTTGCTTACATTTGCTGCATATTGGTTTTTTCAACTCCTTCTTTTTTACCCACCCCAGCTTTTCGTTAAAAAATGGGATAACTATTTATATATTTTGAGAATAAATTACTATTCTGTTATAAATTTACTTAAACCAAAAATATTAAACATCAGTGGTAAAACTGAAACCTTAGCATTATTCTCATTAGCGTTCGGTCAGCGGTTTTACGATAGTTTATAAAGGGTTTTCCAATAAGAGGTGTTATTTTGAAATTAAAAGAAAAATGCCATTTTTTAAGATAAATGATTAGATATTTTATACTATATATAAATGAAAAATAACATCAGCCAAATGAACCCACGAGCACGCCTACAGGGCCATATCCTTTTCATGAAATTTTCCGTAACCAAATCGCAAAGTGGCTGCCCTATGTCCTCGATAGCGTCACGAATTCCATCTTTGAGGTCTTCAATAGACGCTGGGCTGTTGACGTAGACCTTCTCTTTCAAGTGGTCCCAAAGAAAGAAGTTGCAAGGTGTTAAATCACAAGATCTGGGTGGCCAATTGTGATCACCTCTTCGAGAGATCACAGGGTCGAGAAATTTTTCCCGTAAAAAATCAATGGTTTCGTTGCTTGGATGGCACGTAGCGCCATCTTGTTGAAAGTAAACGTTGTCCAGAATTGCCTGGTATTGATCTGGACAACGTTTACTTTCAACAAGTAACAAAACCATTGTTTTTTTACAGGAAAAGCTTCCCGAACCTGTTATCTCTCGAAGAGGTCATCACAATTGGCCACCAAGATCTTGTGATTTAAAACCTTGCAACTTCTTCCTTTGAGGCAACATGAAAAAGAAGGTCTACGCCAACAGCCCAGCGTCGATTCAAGACTTCAAAGATGGAAGTCGTGAGGCTATCGAGGACATAGGGCAGCCCACTTTGCGATTTGGTTACGGAAAATTTCATGAAAAGGATATGGTCCTGTAGGCGTGCTCGTGGTGGTCATTTGGTTGATGTTATTTTCCATTATTAACGGCATACCTCCCTCTTTATAATGTAATAAATATCCGATCATTTATTTTAAAAAATGGCACTTTTCTTTAAATCTCAAAATAACACCTCTTATTAGAAAACCCTTTACAATTCGTAACTCTAAGGAGTAAGGCTGGTTTTAGTGCTCGACCGATGGTCAGCGCTTACATCGGTCGAACGTAGCATATTAATGAAAATGTATAATCAACTATAGTGCAGTAGGCGTAGCAGTCTATCTTTGCATTGTAAATGATTATATATTTTCAATGATATAGCTACATTTGACGACCGATATCAACGCTGACCGTTGGTCAAGCAACGTTTTATGTGAAATTGGAAAATTTTACACAGTCAAATTAGAGACTAAGACTAATATTCTTAGTAAAATATTATGTACAAAATCTAAAACAAAACTTTATTTTTTATAATTAATAAAACAATAATTTAAATTACTAATTTTAATTGTATTTTCATATGACTTATAAAACACAGTCTTATTGGTCAAAGTCATCGTCCCCGATTTTTTAACTGCAGAATGATTATAAAGACGATAACTAATAAAAAAGAGATTTATTTAATTCTATATTAATTAAAAAAAATACCTGCTAGTTATAAGAGTAATTATTTGTGCCAATTAAGGCAGGTAAACTTTCAAATAACACACTATTGTGTTAGAAACCATAACCCACTAGTGGGTTATGGTTTATAACTCACTTTTTTGTTCCAAAATATAGATTTTTTTCTTATCGTAATTATTACAGCTATGTGAAATAACATTAATATCAAATAAAAATTACATATTATTGGATGAACTGGATATTATCAAATTGTCCATGTTTCCAATGGTGGTTGAGGTTAAGAGTTCTATTAGGCCGACACAACTGCTTGACTGGTTACTGGTCCCTTGAATTGTATCAGCAATTTAATTTTTTTGGAATTTTTCAATTTAGCCCTCCGCTACTAATGATTTTCGTCCTCCATGGCTCTTAAGGGTTGTCATATTGGCCACCGCATTAGCTAGTAGGGTAACGGATGATCTTCCTAGATAGTGGCCGGTGTATAGTTCTTGATCCTTTAGGTTTAAATACACAGCAATTTTTAAGGGGATTTTTGACATGGTATTTATACCCACACACTGGTTTGTACATTTGCCATTTTTATAAAAGACAAAAAAGCGGCTGTGACTGGGGTTTTTGGTCGCAAAAAATGTATTTTTTACACAAATCAACAGGGTTTACCAAAAATCCTTTTTAAAACAAGTAAAACTTCTTGTTTTTTTTTTAATTTTTGTATTTGGCAACACAACAAAAAAATATTTTTTTTATCTTGAACGTTTTCAATTTTTAAATGTGTTAACTCATTACATCACAAGCCCCAGTAATTCCCTTAATCAAAGCTACTTTAATTAGTAAATACTCACTGTTGGGGGCCTGTCGTAAAAAAGTTTTAATTTCATTTCTTTCCAAAGTTTGATACTTTTTGACTTTTATTCTTGAGCTATACATTTTAAGAAACTAGTTAATTTGCCAAATTTTGAAAATGTCAATTTTCTTATACAGATGAAGGATCGAGCGAAACATGGAGTATTTATTCCATAAAGACAATGAAACTAATTTTTCTGTTAATTTAAAAAATAAGCCAGCAAAACGTTTTTGTTAATTTCTTTTATCTTTCTTAAATCCAATAGTTTTTCAAAAACTTTGCACTCCTTGTCATAACAATGTCGGGATTATTCTGGTAATATCTGCACTACCACTTCTTCTGCTTTCGTAATAATGTCCTGGGGCACAAAATTCCCATTGATTTTTTTCCATTTTTAACTCTAAAAACTGCTTTTGGCACAATAGAATCTAATAATGTAAAAATATTTTTGAAAAATTGCCAAAAATATTCTATGGCTACTAAAAACAACCTACTTGAATCTTAGGTTGAATGCTTAGACTAAAGGTGAATTTACACTGTGCAAGCAGCTGCAGCATAAACACCCAACGTCAACGCAAAACGTCAGGAAATAAAAATTAAAAAATCCTGTTTTAATAAAGACTTATTCCAAAAATACCTGTAATTTTTTTCATATTTATGTTTAGAAACTTTACAAACCTTCAGTTGTAAAAATGCTCGAATACATTTTAAATTAATTAAATCATGTTTAGCTACTCAGCCATTTGCATGAACTAGAAGTCGCAGTTTGTGATGGTTTTCGAAAGCATTCAATAGGTTGTGCTTTGGTGAATTTTATAGTTACAACTATAAAATCCACCAAAGCACACATATTGAATGCTTTACATTTTTCCAGAACTATATAAAAAAGTTTACCTGAACTGAATTAACAGACTTCTTAAATGACTTTGTACAAATATAGGCGCTAGAAAAATATGTTTAATTGAGTCGATGAACAAATGATTATGTTTTATCTTTTTCTAGTAGATAAAAATTAAATTTCTATAACTGCTGATGCACGCACTAAAGTCCGTTTTTGATAAAATTCAAATTATTAGTTTTCGATTACTATTTAACAACGAAACAACGTATTTTTTTTCAAAGTATACAAAATTTAACTTGTGGTACTGGAACCATTTTAGTATCTTTTAATAAAAATGTAAACCTTGACTATTGTTTAAAAATGCCACTTTAGCTTTGGCGATCCCGTTTTACACGTCACCGGTCCTTTTTCAGCTTGATTTTAATAATTTTGCTTTTTAATCATCGGCCGGTCATGTGTGCTGACTTCATATTTCACATGTATTTGTTCGGCTCGAAATTACCACTAAATTATGCACACCTAATTATGCCCGGACGTAAAAGCGCCATTACTGGGCAAATGCCCACCAAAAATGTGTCAAAAATTCGTTTGCCTTTTACAAAATTTATTCAAATTGACCAGGGATGTTTGTGAAACCATATTACTGTAATAAAACGAATGGGAAAAGTGCTCAAGGTTATTTTAATAAGTTCATACCAAATAAAAATTAAAACTAGCAACAAAGCCAAATTTTTTGAAATTCAACAAATGGAAACATTTAGGCTATTGACTAACACTTTAACCAAGGAACAAATTCGGAATAGCAATTTTATGATTTATTAGGGCTTTTGAGTGTCTAAATATAAAACAATTCTAAATTGCAACTTGCATTTTTGAGAAGTAAATTAAAAATTTAAAAATTAAAACGAAAAGTCCAAGTCAAAAAAAAAGAAAAAAAAAACTTAAGGTGGTTCAGTCGTAAAATGGATGTTCTTAAGAATTAAATGAAATTGAAATATAGGGTTAATAAACGTAATTGAGAAAAAATATCGTCTGTAAAAGGAGATATTAACAATCAAATTGTGCAAAATTAACATATCTCCCATGTATGAAAGCCATGCATTCATTTCCAAATACCTCGAAAACGGTTTTTACGATATTTTTTTAAAACCTAATACAATGGAAATAAGAGTATTAAAAAATTTAAAAAACCTGAATTTTTTGACCGTCTTGATTAATATTGATTTTTAAAAGTTTACTAGGTCTGTTTGTTGTTAAGAAATAGTGTACACTCTTTTATTCTTGTTTTACGTATCATCATCCTTATGAAATAGTTATTTACATTACAAGATGCGAAAGTTTACTTTTTGGTGTGAGGTGGTTTTTAAATGGCCGAGGCAACTATTTAAACCTCCGAACACTTGAAAGCTTTTCGCATCGTGTAATGTATTATATTTTTTCTTGCCTACTGTTCTATGTATCGCATAATTTAATAATCATTAACATCATGTTTTAATAGAAATATCAGAGATTTTGAAATTTTACCTGTTAAAAATTAATCCATAGCAACACATTTATTGTTGACATTGTCTGTCATCAGCACTTGTCAGATTTTGAATTATTGTTAGTTTAGTATAAATCCATTCCCATTTTAAAATGTTAAATGAATATGAAAATGGCATCCATTTTCAAGAAAAATCCGAGTCTTTATCACCACCAACCCTCTGGTCTGTATATTCCATGCTCAAGTTAACAATTTCCGTAAACAAAAATCAAGATATTTCGGAGTTCAAGAAACTAGTTGATTTTATTAAAAGGAAAAACGATGGTTATGAGGCAAAAAGTCAAAATTTTTAAAAGAAGAAATCATAAAGTTTTTACTTAACCGCTGATCAAAGTTACTATGCAATGAAAGTAATAGCCATTATGGGAGTGGCTGGGGCATGCCGGACAGACGAAATATACAGAATGAAGCTAAGTGATGTAGAAATAAGAAATGACGTGGCTATAGTAAAAATAGTGGAGTCTAAAAATAAAGTTAAAAGAAACTTTGTAGTAACCAACAATGAAGGCTCAGTTCCTTATGTCAGATTTCTACAGGAATATATTAAGCTGAGACCAAGGAATGCTCTAGATGAGCGTTTATTGTATCGTTATGAAAGAGGTAAATGTGTTAATCAAGTAATTGGAAAGCACACTATTTTAAATGTACCTAAAGAAATTGCGAAGTTTTTGAAGCTTGAAGACATCAGTAGATACACTGGCCATTCTTTTAGAAGAACGTCAACTACGTTCCTTGCCAATGCTTCGGATGTCGATATTTTGGACTTAAAAGTGCATGGAGGTCTTCTTCTGTTGCGGAGGGATATATTGCTGAATCCTATAGTAATAAGGTGGAAATTTCAAAGAAGATTTTACACGAAATTCCTACCAATATTCCTCTAATGATGTAACAGTGAAAAATATGAATATTAACGTAGTTAAAGGTGATAACGATACCCCAACAACAAATTTAAAAACTGTTAATTCAAGTATTATTCCTCCAATTTCTTTTGCTAATTGCTCAAATTGCACAATTACTTTTAATGTTAATACCTAACCTAGTTTTTAAAATATTTTGTCATAAATTAGTTACTTTTTATAAATAAATCCTAATATTTCCCACAAGCATATTTTCTTTTTTTTACTCTTACTTTTTTGTCCAGGCGCTGAAAATATTACTTTCGTAGCTAGCAACGCTTAGCAACCAGGTAACACGAAGGTTCTCTTTCGTTATCATTCGCGTTGCTAGGACCACAAAGTTTTCTTATTTATACAGTAGTAGAAAAAGTGTATTTTAGGACTAGATGGGTCCAAAAAGTGTAAAATAGTGTAAAATATAACTAAATAACGAACAAACCTCATGTGTTGTGTGTCCTACAAAAGTAATATTTTTAAGCAGGGAACCTCTAACTTTTGGTAAAGCGTATTTTATCTTATTTGAAACAGTGCTAAATTTGGGATCCATTTAAAATACTGCATTACGAATTAAACTAAAATAGAAAAAAATATAATGATCCGTACCAAAGATAATACTACTACGAATAGATGGTTCATTTAAATGGGGCGTTTTGAATCAGTTCGGAGATATCAATGCTTCCGTAAATGCGAATAAAATTAAGTCGGTAACCCCTGCCCCAGCGAATCGAGGTACGAAACCATGTGCGACATTGTCAATGTCTGTCGCTTGTACCTTATTCGGAACACGAAGTAGCGAAAGCGGGCGGCTGAACGAATTGTGTATTTTCAAGTCGCGTTTCATCACGCCAATAGTAAAGGCCTGCCGGCAACACTGTTTAACTTTCGTTCAAGGAAAGCGCGAAATTCTCTCGATGGACATCGGCTCGCGTTAGCCAAAGTCCATTAGGGGTATCAAAAATATAGCATTGAATGGTTCATCTTATCCGTAGTAGTATTATCTTTGTCCGTAATGGTACTAGTTCCGCCCCGTTCAACAATCAATTTTTGTTAGAGAGAGATGGGTGAGTTTGGCGCGGATGGCATGGAAGGGACGAGTTTACTTACTATAAGGCAATAATTTTGTGTACGACTAATGCGGGTGTACTACCTTAAGCGTTGAAAATGGTATAAATTATACCAGAAATTTATTTAATACATACGGTGACAACATAAAGTCCGCCCCACCTCCTTATATCCTTCAAAATTCTGAAGATATTTAAATCAAATTTGGGATGTTTCCATGATTAACAAAATGAAGACAACCTACAGAAAAATGACAGCTGTAAGTGTCAAAGCAACGACGTGACGTCCTTAATTTCGTCGTTGTGTTACACCTCTTTTTAAAGGTTTTTACATGCTCAGTACAGCCATAATTTTTTTTAGATCCTCGCGTCAAACCGCTTTAGTAATAGCATCAAATTTTATTTTCCCCAATTTAGTATGTCTTACCTTGATTTTTATTATTTTTGGTAAATTTTTTCAGGTGTAATAATTAGTTACTTTGACTGTGTGATTTCTTGACATGTTTGTCAAAGATTTATTTGTGTAAAGTCAAAATTATTTTTTACTGGGTTTTTTAATCTTTCGACTTTAAAATAATATTATAAAACAACATTTTTTAACAAAAATACTTTTTGTTTATAAAAAATAAAAATAATCTGTTTAAAAAAATTGAAAAAAAAACATATCTTTGTCAAAACTTAATAAAATATGCTACCTTTTTTTTTGTAAATAGCCTTGTGAAAAACGTATCTTGCCCTAGAAAAAAAAAATTAAAAGAATTTTGAAAAATCCTAATTTATTCGTTTAAGTGACATAATAATAGAAACATTTAAGAATAGATTAAAAATCTTTAGCGTTATCTTGCGAAAAATGTATGTCCCAAAACTTCGATAACATGTTGAGCTGATAAACGACGTTAATCTTGTCAATAAAAGAATTTCGATACTTAGAATGTTATAAACACTTCCTGCATCCTGCATTACCGAAAATACTGCGTAAGATGGGTACCTAGCTAGTTGACCATCAAACAAAAACAGGTCTTTAAGGGGACAAGATTCTTAAATAAGAACTTGGCCCTTATTTTACATAAGGGTTTTAATGAAACAGACTTAAAAAGTAAATACGTGGAAAAATAAAGTGAAAATTACTTACTTATTGCGGTTAAAGAAAAAGTTACAGCCAATTTCCACTTTATAAATCCTCCTCGTTTTTAAAGTGCGCTAATAAGACCAATAATACTACCTAGAAGAACTAAAGAACCTCTTGAAACAAACAATTTAGCAGGAAGGAATCGATGGGAGCTGAAACTGACAGGTTGCACGCGTTCGATGTTGTTTCCTGCGAAATTCGATCCTGTAAGAAGGATGTGTGATACTTGAGCAGAGTAATAAACATGATTTTAAACAATACGGAATGGTATACTTAGGAACTTAAAAGCAGTTCGGGTTTTACACTTATTGTTGTAATGTTAAAGCTCTTTTATATATTACAAACAATAATTATTCGTTTGTGTTTGGTTTGCAGGTGAGTAGCAGAAGTAAAATATTTAGGCTGTAGCTTAAGAGCGATAATAGCCATTTATGGTACTAGTGTGTTTTAATGGGCTAATTTTTTCAAGTGACTTATATGTAATAACACTCGTGTTCCATACAATATTTTATTCAAAACGGTCATACTATTATAATATAAAGTTAAAGTAAGATACATAGAAAAGATCCTTAAAATAAAAAAATTCCCTGTAGTTTATTTCTAATTTGTCAGATTATGTGACATAGTAAATAACAGGTGGATTTTTCTTGCAACAATGCAATTTTTCAAAGAAGTTTGCGGTTTTGTAACTAAGGTGATTGTTTATTTAAAAAAGATGATGTTTGTCAATAATTCAAAAAGTTCTAGAATGCAAAACTCTCAAGTCTCAATAAAGGAATTCGGGAAGAAGCTAATAGAGCAATAACCAACCTGATTCCAGATAAATAAAGACAGTTTTACAATAAGGAATTTCGTAAATAGGGAGTGTGGATGAAAAATAAAGGCATTCAATTGGTGAACGAAGAAGTTTTACTGGCATATTTGTTATATTTAAGTGAGAAACTTGCCCCTTCGTCATTATGGACGAAATATTCCATGGTAAAAACAACCCTTAAGATATATAAGAACATCGATATCTCCAGATATGGAAAAATTGTAGCGTTCCTTAAATCAAAATCCAGAAATTATACGTCTACGAAGCCCAAAGTTTTAGGAAGAGCTGAAATCGAGCAATTTTTGCAAGAAGGTTCTAACGAATATTATCTCTTAGTCAAGGTAGGCATTTTGTTTTCCATTATAGTTGCCTTTTTACGCTTTAATCTTTTTATGGTCCTGGAACATTTTCATATTTTTTAACGTTTCTCGTAATCAAGGTTTTCTGTATAATATATAATTATAAAATTTTTCGAACTTAGGTGGTCTTGATACTAGGCGTTTCTGGTGCCTGTCGATGCGACGAATCGACAAAGTTGCTGATAGAAAACATCGAGGACAAAGGACAATACCTTGTTATTCAAATCCCTGAAACTAACAACAAAAAATCAAGATGCTTTACCATTTTAAACGAAAGATTTACGGTAAACCCTATTAAGTTAGTAAGACAGTATTTAAAATTACGACCAAAAAATGTACCAACCAACAGATTTTTTTTATTATCAGAAAGGAAAGTGAACTTCTCAGTGTGTTGGTATAAATAAAATTTCTAAAATATCAAGTGCTGTGGCAAAATTTGTGGGATCGCCTGACTCTAATTTATATACTGGTCATAGCTTACGCCGCACATCAGCAACCCTCCTGGCCAATGCCGAAGGGGACTTCATAACCCTCAAACGCCATGGTGGATGGAAATCATCCACCGTGGTTGAAAACTATGTTGAAGAATCAATTTCAAACAAAATCGAAATTGCAAAAAATACAGGGTGAGCAATCTCAAGCTGTCAATAATGCAGGGAAAAGCATAATTTCTGTGAGTGTTCCCGAAAAAAGTGTTACCGGTGCTGATGCTAATCTTAACGGTAATTTCATAATCAATGTAAACATTAGTATTAACAATAAGCAGTAGCACATTAGTTTAGTAATAGTATAGTGTAGAACTAGCAAAAACTTATGTTGTTTTCATTGTAATATTGAATTTGTTTGACATGTTGTTTTGGAGCCTGTTTTATATAATTTTTTGCAATAAAGCAATGTTAAAAGCACTATGTATTGGACTGATTTTAGGGCATCGGGCTAGTAAACTTTATAAATCACTAGTGATATAAAATCTTTAACTCACTACTTTATCTCACTAGTGAGTTAAGGGTCACTTTATTCGTCTAAATCTAGATCTATAATAGACGTATAATATGACAGTTTTGAATAAAAGTATTTTAAACAAATGTAACTATGGTAACTAAAATTAATCACGATTGACCATAATTTTTCAGGCAACCCGTTGGCGATACTTTTATTTACATATCATACTTGATAAAAAAAACTTTCAGTCGTATGGGAGATGGGTAAAGGTCGCCTCTGATTTAGATTTCGTACTAAAATAGGTAAAAAACTTAAATAGCTTTAAAAACATTTTATCGCCAAAAAATAACTTAAACCTTAAAGAACCTTGTATAAGTGTCAAATTAGTGTAAAAAAGTGTAGAGGTTAACATTCTTTGACAAAATCACATTTTCACCAAAAAATTCTGGTACTAACAATTATAAAGATGGACATGCTTTTAGGCAAGAAAGTTATATCAAAAGATGGAAGTTTTCATCCTATAAAGTACGCTTTAAAGAATAAGAGGATTGTGATTTATCTTTTCAGTGCTTCCTTTGTAAACAGGCCGGAATTTTTCCAAAAATTAAAGTTAGTCTATCAGGAAAATTTAAAAAGAAGTAAGTGTGTTTTAAAAAATATTTTAAAATTTCGTTTCAAGTTAAAAGAGAATGGAGTTTTTCGTTTCTATTAAGGCAAATTTAAATTGGGTTTTTAGTTGTACATGCTCATTTAAAGACATTTAAAAAATGTGCATTTTTTCGATAAAAATGTTATTAATAATGCTAAAAGTACCGGTCTAAAGGGTAATGTTAAAAATTAACACATTTTTTTTGTATTTTTAGACACTGGAATGGAAATTATATATGTGTCTTCTGACACCAACGAAAAGAATTTCAAATACGATTTTACCATAAGGCAAGGACCGTGGTTTGCTATTCCTTTTAAAGATCCTGTAGCTCATGAATTAAGGTAAACCATATAAATAACACATTTATGACAATTATGTATATGGGTAAGTTAAGTCCTATCTGATGTATTTTTTCTTGCTTTTAAAAAGCATAAAATATAGATAATGGGTATAAACGTTTTGTTATATCTTGATTTCATTTTGGCAAGACAAAACGATATTTTTTCTGTAAAATATTAATATAAAACTGCGGGAACGATCACATGTTTAGTGTTAAAATAATAGCATTTTTAAGAGAAAACATGCAGTAATACATTACAACCTGATCTAATTGTAAAAAGCTAAAGAGAGTTAAATTAACAAAACGTTTTACTTTTTACTAAACTGTGATTTTCATCTACATGGTGTCCCAAAAGTAATGGGACACAGAGCAACAGCAGATTCCTTGGGTCAAAATAATGCAATTTTCGTAAACTTGCCTTATCCGAAAGTTAATAATAACAAAGATACAGGGTGTTAAACTTTTAATTTTTTTTCGTTTTTTCTTAATAATTCTTTAACCAAATGACCTAGCGGTACAAAATTTGAGATCTGGGAGTTATCTGAGGCGAGAAATTTAAATTTGTCCGCGCTTTTAATGTTTAGAGGGCGAGCTCCTACTTTTTAAATCGTAACTTTTTAGTTGAATATTGACCTGTTTATTAAAAAATAAGTTACTATGTCATCGCATCAAATTATACTTTATTTAAGTCTCTGGGAGCAGCCGTTCTCGAGATAAACGCACTTTAATGGATCTTGCAAATTTTTTATGGAAAATAAATTTAATCCAATTGTTTTCAAACTTTCCATAGTGATAGTTTTAAACACGCTGATCAAAGGTCTTTTATTGCACAAAACCCGAAAACGCCTCCAATTCCCCCAAAATCACCCTCAAAAGTCACTGGGGATTTCGGGACTTTTGAAGGTGATTTTGGGGGGGTTGGAGGCGTTGCCGGGTTTTGTGCCCTGGAAGACCTTTGAGCAGCGTGTTTAGAACTATCACTATGCAAAGTTTAAAAACAATTGGAAAAAATTTATTTTCCATAAAAAAAATTGCAAGATCCTTTAAAGTCCGTTTATCTCGAGAACGGCTGCTCCTAGAGACTTAAATAAAGTATATATTTTTGATGCAGATGGATTTATAGTAACTTATTTTTTTAATAAACAGGTCAATATTCTAAGCCTAAAAAAAGTTACGACATTTAAAACAAGTGAGGTAGGCCGTAGCTGGCGCCCTCTAGTAGAAAAATCAAAAGCGTGGACGAATTTAAATTTCCCGCCTCAAAAAACCCTTAGATCCCAAATTTTGTACCGCTAGGTCATTTGGTTAAAGAATTATTAAGAAAAAACGAAAGCAAAATTAAAAGTTTAACACCCTGTATCTTTGTTATTATTAACTTTCGGATAAGGCAAGTTTAAGTAAATTGCATAATTTTGACCTAAGGAATCTGCTGTTGCTCTGTGTCCCATTACTTTTGGGACACCCTGTATATGACAATGCCCAGATATTAATGAGAGCTAGTTATCGAAGTAAAATACATGTTTTGCTACGTCTGCGTTGGAGGTACGATTCAATGAGATCTAAATACCTAAAACTCACAGTGCCTAATCCTTAGGCCCTTTACAAGCCGTCGTAGGCTGGAAAGGGCCAAAGGGAAAAATAGAAAACTTTTATGAAGAGACTTTTAGTGTCAAATTTATCCAACAGTTTTCAATAGACCAACTTTTATACTTTTTGGGAAGCTAATAGAACAAAACCAAATAAAAATTCTTGATGATTTTGGTGAAGATTCCTTGGTTCTCCATGAATTAGGGACCAAAGTAGTAAATGGTGCTTCTCTGATTGATGTATTTAAAATTGGGACGGAAATAAAAAGCTTATACACTATACAGGGTTTTCCATAATAGACTACCTATTTTACTATTGAAATAAATTTTATATAAGAAAGGTCAGTCCATTTTTTTTATATTATTATTTTCTATAGCCTTTGGGATTTAAATCAACATATTTTTAATCGAGTAGGCACCTGTCACAAAACTGGGAAAAATTGATTTTTGTAAAAGGTCATTTAATTTAATGTTTAGTTTTAATTCTCGTGGATTATTCAGTTCTACAACAAGTTTTTTGCGTGAAAACATTAAGAGTAACTTAATAGAAGAAGATGAAGCGACAGTACAAGACAGTACTATTAGGGGATTTAAATTGGCTTTTAAGGTCCTCGGACTTTACTGCATCAGGCTTTTGTCTGTGGGGCTATTTAAAGTCAAAGGTTTTTGCAACTCGTCCAGAAAACATCCAAGATCTCAGAGTCCGAATTCCTGAAGAGGTCCGGTGATAAGATCAGATTTTCCTTCATCGTGTCATGAATCATTTTTTGTCAAATCTTAAAAAGTGCATTAAAGGTAATGGCACTTACTTAAAAGACGTACTTTTTACAAGTTTGGATAAGTCGTACGTTATAGTAAATCCCAAAGAGTGAATTGTAATTAAGTGTAATAAAATGTTAGTTTTATTAAGTTTTAACAATTTAACTGAGAAATTAAAATGGGAAGTCTATTACGCGGGACCCTGTATTTATAGAAATTGCATTTGATATATATTTTTTTTTAATTGTTTTTTGTTTGCCAAGACACAATTAATACTATTAATGTTAATCCTTATGAAAGTTACTGCAACATTTTGGTCATGCGTAACTAGAGGGTCTATCCATAACAGCATTATTTTTTTAGGTTTAAATATGACATCAGCAGTATGCCAACACTAATTGTTGTTAACAAGGAAGGAGAAATAATTACTAGAAGTGGAAGGGAGGAACTGGAAACTCTTGGAATAAATGTTATCGTGACCTGGACTGAGTATATTCAACAATAGTGTTATTATTATAATAAAATTATTAATTAGTGCTTTTCCTTATACAGGGTATACGGCTAAGTATATTGCTTAACTTTTAGAGCCTTCTTTTTAAGAATTTATTATAGAAAAATATATGAAAAAGATGTACAAACATTACTTAAGTGGTTTTTTTTGCTAAAATAAACAGTTTCTAAAATACTTGCCTACTTTATTATATTGTAGAGAACAGGGTTGCTCAGCTCACCTTAGCCATACTCCACTTGGACCTAAGAAGATATTTTGTAAGAACCTTACGTTGGTTAGTTAACCCCTTAAAAATCTAGACTATTTGCGAGTTGGAAGCTTTGGGGACCTTTAAATTTTTATAATCTTTTTGTCCTATAAGATTTTGGAACAGAAAATCCATCGAAAAAGCCTACATAAGTTAAAGTCCAACATTTCTAGAAAATATTATATAATGCAACACATATTATATTTATTAAAATAAAAAATATCTAATTTAAACAAAAAAATAGTACAGAAAATAAACTTATGCTTACTTATTTATTCTGAAAGATATTTAAATTATCAGAAGTAGTATATCCTGTCTTTATTGACGTTTAAGTTTTCGTGACTACTCATTCGGAGAATATTGTTTGATAACGACATTAACAATTTGATGGAGAAAATTGTTTTTTTAGTGGAAGAAAATTATAGGAATCGGAAAATAAATACGATTACATAAAAGAAAGTATTCATAAAGAAATTGTTGTTAAAGAAAAAAGACTATTATTATTGTTTCCTTTTTCTTTACAAGTTTTTTGTAAATAAAACTTGTTTTACAAAAGTATTTATTTATATTTAGGGGTAGATATTACGGTTAAGCTTGGGTAACCTTTTAATATGCTTCCTTTGATTTGTGTTATGATTTTTTTAAATATATTTAGTGATAGATATTATGGTTTTAAGTTTGGGTTACTTTTTAATTTGCGTCCTTTAATTTTCACCAGTGTCGTTCTTAAACAAACAATACAATTGGCTTTTATTGCATGATGCTCAGAAAATATTCGGGAGTCGCAATTAAAAAAAAATGACAAATTTAAAGATTAACCTATTATTTTCAAATATAATTTTACTGGTTGTCCAGTTAGTTTTGTTATTCAAAAGGAGATGGCGTTGATAGGTTTGTCGTTTGATTTTCCTAAAAAATTGTAGAACTTTTTTATAAATACGTGTAAAGTTTTAGGTTCATATGTTAACTTATTTATATATTTAGATGCATTTAAATTTGACATGTTCCAGTATTTTTGTACTGGGTGTCCAAAGAGGAAAGGACGCCGGCTGTATCTCAGAAAATGTTTATCGCACAGCGTTGGGAAATAGTTATTTTCCTAACAAGTGCGCAAAGTGATACTTTTCCGCACGCGACTGCGGGCAAGCAGTCAAGTGCGGAAAAGTCACTTTGCCCAAGCGTTAGGAACAAAATTTTTCCTACGAGCGTCAGATAATACCAATATTAAAGCAATGATTATTTTTTAAATTATGTTTAATCTGAAAGAACTACTACAACATATTTGTAAATGGGAATTATTTGTTGATAACATTTACAACAAAAGAACAGTTATTAGCATATTGTAAATTAATTGCAGAACCTGTAATTTCATTTAGCGGGTGGCTTATGGAAGCGCTTATTGTACGGCTTGATGAAGGTTGACTTAGCTCAGGAGGGGAGTTGTTCATGGTCAATATTTTATTCGACATATCCTTTTTCTGATTTGTGGATTCATCAATGTAGCTCTAAAGCTACAGCCGTTGATTTCCAGCCCCCAAGTCGCTTGACATTGGTAATTCCTTCTCCAGAATCCGCTAACATAGTCGCAGAGGATCGAGAAAACTATGTCCAGTGTACTCTTCTGGATTTTTAATTTTAGGTATGCAGCAATTTCTGAAGGCATTTTACCTATTGAATTTATTCCCACACATTGCGTACTGCATGCTCCTTGTTTATACTGGACAAAAAACGTCTGTGTGGGGTATGTGGTTTTCGCAAATTTGCATATTTACGGTACAATTGCAGATAAAGTCCGTTATTTGTTTCATCGGACACTACAAAGATTCTGGAAGTCAGGAATTTTCACCACTATCAAATTTTCATTATCCTGTATGTCATCAATCATTATTTTTGTAAGTTCATCTCTCCTACAAGCACCGGCTAATCCAAAAATTGTAGCAACTTTTATTAGAAGGTAAATATTATCAGGTGCTTTTTCATGAATCTTGAAACTTCTTCTTTGCTAAAGTTTTTGATTTTTTCCGGTATCCCACGTTTTGGTGTTTAAATAGTGATGTTAGCTTGAAATATGAACTTAAATCAAGGTTCCTTTTCACTTTGAGGACACATTTTAACATAAAGTATTAGGTTTATATGTTTTTTGCAAATCCGCAAAATAGGCCAAGAACACTTCTTTAATACTTTTTGTCCCCTTGCTGGAGCACCAGTTTTCGAAATGACTATATTGATTCTCATATTTTTCACGAGATTTTGCTGGTAATAAATTCAAACTTACGGTATTTGCTGCATCCAGGATAGAATCTGGTAGCTCCTCATCGGAACTACTCATTTTAAATAATTATTTTTGTCGGATTTTTATTTAATTAAAAAAGATACTATGACGCCTTTTCATTAAAAATGCTTGTTTGTATTGAAATTCATTTGTGCAATTGCTTGTTTATATGGAAACGAAGAAAAATCTGACATGTGTTAAAATCACCAAGATTAACATATTGTTGCTTGACTTGTCATAATCATTTATTATTATTATACAGGGTAATTAAAAAATTTTTTTTTGTGTTTTAGTTGAAATATTGAAAATTACGAAGTAACAAACAAAAAGAGAATAAACTAAAACTTGCAATGGCTTCGTATATTGCATGAAATAGCCTACAATTACTAAAATACATATAAATCTTGCTTACCTGTAAGATTTTAGAGTAGTTTTACTTTTCCGACGGCGTGCGAAAGATGCACCTTTGCGCACTCAAATGCGTGCGGAAAAGTGGACTTTTCCGCACGCTCGTAGGAAAAAATATTTTTTGTATAAATGGTCAAGACAAAAGCTAGAAATTATTTTCAACTTTCTAAAATGGCCGCTAGGGGGCGTAACTGCAATCTTGGATCTAAAAAAGTGATGTTTCTATAAATTTTGCTATATTAATCTTACAAAAAAAACATGATTTTTAAATTCCAGGATAATTTAAATCTTTTTTGTTTGACAATTTTTGCTTTATCTCTAAAAATTTAGAGGTGGGGGGTATTTAAATGTTTTCGTAAAAAATACCCTGTATCTTCGAAACGGCTAAGGCGATTTTAAGAAACGTAGGCTAGTTAAAAAGAGCTATTTTTGGGCTATAAACGTTATATTATTTGAAGTTTTGTTAGTTTGACATGTCGCCGCTAAAGAGTTTTTTTTAAATTCCGATTATTATATTATATATATTTTTAAAAAAAAAAAATTTAATTTTATTAAAAATATAAAATACATTATATATCGATTTTTCATAGAAAAGTAGCTAAATGATACTTAAACAAGCTTGCAAAAACCATATCTCGATATCTTGTTCCTTACTTAAAATTTAGGCCAAAGAAAATTTTATACGTCAATATCTTACAAACTATAAAAGCTACAAAAAAATTTATAAAACATAAATTATGTATTTTTACTAAACCTTTAATTTGGTTATATAATCTTTTCGCCTAAATGCAATACTTTACGAATTATAATCAATTAATTGAATTTTTAGGATTTTTTTAAGGTATACGAAAGACGAAAAGCTTACGAAATGCATTTGATAAAATCCCGTTTTGTATGATATGCAAAAATCCAATATATTATTCATAATAAAAACAAAGCTGATTATGATTTAGAATACCCGAAACGTCAAAATTAAAAATGTGATTCACTAATTGCTTTTTACATAAAAAGTTGCCTTAAAAATGCTTTTTCAGTACAAATATTTACAAAAAAAAACACATCGTAGATGCGATATGTTCACCGATAAATCAGCTTTAAAACTTCCCCAGAAATTTTACGATTCCCTATACGTTTTTTTCCCGTAAAAATTTAATGAAAAGTCAGACATAGACACAGGGTAAACCCCATTCTCCCCAGTGTGCTAAAAAGGCAATTCAGCCGCCCTCGAAAACCGCAAATTTCAAGAAGTGTGCAGTAGCAGCAGGATTAAACGGCATCGGGCTGCAGGAAATAACGGTTGTTGATCAGGCCCGCAGGACGGAGTTTCACTAACTAATCTAATCAGCACGGTCGGTCGAACGCGATCAATCGATGGATAAATGAATTAGAGCGCGCTCTCAACTGAAAATGCTAGAAACTATGCTGCAAAATTAATTAATTATATGGTTCCGATCATACCAAAACGTATCTAATTCTTAATTAGAAAATATACCCAGGGTTGTAAAAAATCATGATTTAAAAAAAAATCAAAAATCGCGATTTAAAAAAAAATCATGATTTTTTTGATTTTTTTTATAGCACAATCGAAGTTTGTAACGTGTCCTTATTCTTAAACATTCTCCTATCTCCTAATATTTTTCGTTTTTATAAACTCTTATATTAAATATTTACCGCGAAAAGCACTTGCACTTTCTTGAAAATTCTGTCAGAACACGCAGATTTACCGGTCTACATAAAGGGGAGGAACGCGGACGGGCGTCATTTCCTAGTTAAGATCTGTGCGCGCGAGCATTGTTTTTACGGCTAACTGAAAATTTTGATATTGTGTAAAATATAAAATATAGTTTTTTGAATATGTCGTTTTGAAGAAGTGGTAGAAAAAAAGACCTTATCTGGCAGTTTTTCAAAGAAAAATCGGGGAAAGCGGAGGGAAAACCGGGATGTCGCGCTACATGTGCATAATGAACCCATAGTATGTGCAACAGTTACTGCAGAAAATGGCTCCTCCTTTCTATTCGACACTGTAGATACAACTGGGCATCCACATACATCCGACTACCTAACAGAAATTGCAGCAACCCTTATTAACAAACTAAAAACCGAGTATGATTGTACAGTGAGTAGTTTCGTGACAGATAATGCAGCTAACATGTCTGCAATGCGAAATGAAATAAAGGCATCTGATAAATTCTTGCTACACATATACTAAATTTATTATGTAAAGATTTGGAAATCGTTGATATAAAAGAGCATGTAGTCCAAATCGTAAAGTACTTTAGGAACAATCATTTTGCATCTGCAACATATGCCAAAGAAGGAGGCAAAAAACTAGTCATACCTAGTGATGTTCGATGGAACTCGCTTGCAGACTGCTTGCAAGTATTTACCGAATCATGGCCCATACTTTTTAGAATCAATGAAGAACTCAAAGAAAAGATTGACAGTATTATCAGGAAAAAAATTTCAAACATTCATTAAAGAGAAGTGCTGAAGATTACCTCAAAATTCTTAAGCCAATTTCCATTGACATAGATAGGTTGCAAAAGACCGACGCCACTATTTCAGATGTTGTAGAGCAATTTAAAATATTAGAAGATTACTTTGAAGAAACTAATCTGACATTACATCAACTGCAAAAGTTTAAAAATCGATATAATATGTGTATAACCCCGTATCATTTGCTGGCATTTCTTATCGACCCAACGAAAACACAAAGTTTGACATATACTGAAAAAAATATTGCTTACAAACTGCAAAAGAACTGTATCCAGATAGTGGTTTATTACCACTAATCATCAAGTTTCTTGCCAAATCAGAGCCTTTTAACGATATTATGTTTCAAGATGATATCCTGAAAAGCGTAAAACCTATTGACTGGTGGAAATCACAACGAAACGCAGATATTATTGAAAAAGATCTTCCCATAATTACACAACTGCTCTGTGCAGCTGCTTCGTCTGCATCAGTAGAGAGGATATTCTCAAGATTTGGTTTACTGCACTCTAAATTACGCAATCGATTAGGTACTGAAAAAGCTGTCAACTAGTGTTCTTTTTCTTTTTTTTTTTTTAATAAATTAATTTACTATACTAACGTAATTTATTTTGTTCGATTTTTTTCAACCCAAATTATTTTTATAATTTTATTTTTGCTTTAATCATGATTAAATTTAAAAAATCAAGTGATTTAAATCGTGATTCAAATCAATGATTTAATATTCAACCCTGATATACCGATGTCAAATATTCATACGCTTTCTTCGTTGTTCTTCTGGGTACTAGAATTTTGCTATCTGATTAAACCTGAGTTTCTGTGGTCATAATTGTCTGCAGGCAGGATTTTATTCACTAAACAAAAAAAATGCTACATTTACCCATCAGAAAGGAAGGAGCAGACCCGCCTCCACCATTTTTTCACTTATTTAACTCAGAGAGAATGGAAGAGATTGCTCCCAACTACTTATGTAAAATTATGTTAAAATTAGTTCCTATCAAAAATTTCAACCTCTTAAAGTACTGAGATCTAAAATTAGACCAAGTTCTGTCCGTAATTTTCTTTCACTTTATTTTGACTGTATTAACATCTTCTGTACGTGTTAATAAAAAAAAAACATTTATTAGTACAGACATATTAGCAAAAAACTTGCCAAGTCAAAAAGATAGGAACAAATTTTTGGACAGCACCTGGCTCTTATTTAACATAAGTGTTTTTGGTAAGATTATTGTCACGGCAAGACAAAAAATAAAAAAAAAAGTTTTTAAACTTTAAACTTTAATAACATCAAAATTGGGAATTGTTTTGTTAATAATGTTAATACTTAAAAAGGTTTTACATTTACCAGTATGAACTGAAAGTAATAATAAATGACTGCGTTTTAAAATTTTAGGTATTTATTGTTTTTTTTCATTTTCTAATTTACATCGCAAAGGACAGAATTTTTTTTATGAAAATTGAGTTTTAAGCTATGCCCAACCCGAAAAAATTTTAAAACACGGTTTTTTCAAAGTTTTCCAGGAACAAAACCAAAAACCCCCAAAAATTTCCCCCCTCCCAAAATTATAGGTCACTGGGAATTTTTCTTATGGAGGTTTTGGCCAATTGTTTTCAAACTCTGTAAATGATAGTTTTCAAACACTGATAAAAGTCTTAGGGCACAAACCCGAAAACCCCCCCAACCTCCCCCAAAAACACCCTCAAAAGTCACTGCAGAATTTTCTTTAAAAAAATGTGTACGTTTCACAATAATTCGTTGATTTTCGTTTTACCTGCACTTTCAGTCTGCTTTATTTGGGGTTTCTGCCTTTCTACTTTTTTTGGGAAAAAGGGACCCTCTTGGTCCCGGGTCCCCGGGTTACGGGCTGACCCTGTCAGCCCTATTGACCCCTATGACCTTGCAGATCGCCTGCAACAAAAAAAAAACCCCCAAAAAACCAAAAAAACACAAATTTTAAAAAAAAGTCTACGTTTCGGTGGCAAGTCGGCCACCGTTGTCAAGACAGAAACTAAAATAAAAATTAAACTAAATTTTAAGAAATTTTTGGTCTAAAAACTTAGGAAATTCTGATAGCTTTTTTAATTTTTAATGAAGTTTTGTCATAAGTGATACTAGGTTATTGGACTGGTGTATGTATAGTATTCAAAAAGACCAGAAAGGTGGGTGGTATGGTGTGTTAATTGATTTTAAGTTTACCTGAATTTACTTCAGTATCAAGCATAGGTAACCATGTATTATTTAAATTAACACTTTCTTTTATTTTACGTTTTTTTGAACAAGTTGCCTTTGCTAAAATGCTAGAAGCATTCCAGTTTATTATGTGGTTATTATTATTCTGGCTTATCAAATAAAATTCAACGAATAGGTGTTTAAAAGTGCTATTTCTTCATTTCGTCCTGGGTCTTCTGGTGGTATAGATTCATTAAGACCCAAAACATCTTAAGGACTTGGTAAGTGACGAGCATGGTAACCATTCAAATTACTGTCGTCAATTAAGTCTTTTATAACTCATTTATTTCAAGGTTCAGTTCCAAAAGATATTTGTAAATTTTTTTATGGAGCAAATATTCTTTTAATAAAAAAAATGGAGGTATTCGACCAATAGCAGTAGGAATATGTTTCCGACGTTTAGCTTCCAAGGAATTTGCTCTCGTATTTAGAAAAGCCAGGGAAAACCTTTTTTGCCCATATCAACGGCTTTGGAACAAAATGCGGGCAAGCAGCAATACATGCAATCGTGTTTTCTTCTTTATCCTCACGAATCAGAAAAGTTATTTTTAAAAAAAAGATTATCAAAACGCTTTTAATATGGTTAATAGAAAAACAATTTTATCACGAGTAAGCGAATATCTCCCAGAATTTTTACCATTTATAGCCCAATGTTATGATAATCTAGTTTTTTTTTACTGATCAACATATTTTTTTTTCAAAGAGGTGTCCCAAAAAGGAGATCCTCTTGGACCAGCTCTTTTAGTTTAGCAATTCATCCACTTATTTT
>JAHBCN010009409.1:0-35060 GCA_019359885.1 Listronotus oregonensis
CATGCTTAAAATTGTTTTATTGCATTTGATGTTTCTTTTTTCGCTAGTATCCCAAAACGGAAAAAGAACTTAACCTAATAATTAAGCTTTGTACAAGAATTCGTGAGCTGTCATAAAGATTAAAAAAAATATTACCTTACGACAAACAGCAACAGAAAGGGTTAAATCATAATGAATGGGATTACCTAAAATTATATTTTATGACAGACACGAAATGCTATTGATTTTTGACAGGTGTTAAAGATTACAGAACGAGAAAATCAACTGTGATTATTATTACGGGAAAAAATTACAACCGAGTCTTTACTTACCTTTAAATAAAATATATGGTACAATAACACCGGGTGGTGGTAAAGTTTTAGTGGAGGCTACATTTTCTCAAGTTAGTACGTATTAACAAAAATATAGCAATTAGGCTGTGTGTTTCACACTTGTAATTTATAACTGAAATTGAAAATATACTGTATATATAGAAACAGTAACATGATGAAAGTTTAACTGTTTTAATTTTTGCGATAATTTAAAAAACCTTGAATGTAACAAATTTGAAAATACGTTGTTACTTTTTGTTTCTCTAAAAAAGTTTGTAAAAACATCTTTTATTCACTATTTTAATAGTGATCTCGGTGGGTACTGATCAATGACTCTAACTCAGCAAGCTGGCGACCCGCATTTGATTTTCGAAACCAGAGAGAAATATATAAGCCAACGGCTTTTGCCACGTCTAAAGCAACGACGCCAAGAGCGCTTTCTAATAAGATGGGTTACCACCAGTAAACATCGAGTGCCGTTGGGTGTGGGTTCGGTGCCCACGTTAAACTGTAGGTCCCACCTAGCTGACATTATCCAGACACGGTAATGCGTCTTTAAGGGTAGCAGGTTAGTAGGGAAACACACAGGCTACAGTGTAGTCTACCCACAAAGGGAGCACTGGAGTCGAAAAACGACCGACCTGCTCCGGGTTGACATCTTTTTTTACACCGACGGCTCCAAAACCAAAGACGGTGTTGGAGCTGGAATATATGGACAGAGGCCGAGGGCAGAGTTTTTCTTCAACATGGGCACTTTCGCAACCATATTTCAAGCGGACGAATTTGCTATTGAGATGTGTGCTAGATCGCTCGTTGATCGGCACTGCACACGTGAGACAGTTAAAATATTCTCTGATAGTCAAGCAGCTCTTAAGGCTCTTAAATCCAGCCGGTGCAATTCGAAAACCGTCTGGAATTGCAAGGATGCGCTGACCAAACTAGGTCAAAACAATAAGGTTACATTACTGTGGATACCTGGACACACCGACCTAGAGGGTAATGAATCCGCAGAACTTCTTGCCAAAAGGGGGGCGGAAACAAAAGTCACAGGGCCGGAACCAGTCATCGGTATATCTTATGGAATGGCCAAGTAGTTCATATCAGCTTGAACATAAAGAAAAAATCTTCGGTACTGGCATGGACTTCCGGGTCTCATACACTCGAAGGCCTTTGTAAGCCCACCGAACCAACAATGTACTGTCAAACTACTGGAGCAATTAAGGGTACACCTTAAAACTCTAGTGGGACTGTACACGGGACACTGCAGATTGAAATACCACATGCACAAGATCGGCCTAGCGGAAGAGGCCGAGTGCCGCATGTGCATGGAGGGGGATGAATCGGCAAAACACATACTGTGCTCGTGCCCAGCAATGGCATGATTAAGATTTGCAATTCTCAGCAATGACACCTTGTTGCCGAGGGAGGTGAAAAATCTCTCTCCCAACAGGATCATCAGATTTATTAGAAGTCTGGGCCTGGTGGGAGAAATATAAAAGGGTGTGAGCCACAATAGACTGATCGGTCGCGGTGGAAGGGTGCTATACCCTTCTTTAAACCTACCTTTCTACCTACCTAGTGGGGAAACGTAAATTGGTACGCCTTTGCACCATAACTTGTTGCCGACAAACTCTGCTATCGGCTAAATGAAGGCTAAAACCCAATAGGTGCAAATTTAAGGTTTAGACGCCCTGTATAGTTACTATTGCTAGTTGAGACACAAGAATAAATTAAATATACAAGGTTATTTACAATAAATTTTACAGTTTACTACACTACAATTCTTGCGATATGTCAGTAGAGCGTATTACCAATTTTAAAGTTAAAAATTTATCCTTTTGACAAATAATTAATTTAAAAATTCATTAACTTTAAAATTATAAAAGAAAGGAAAATATTTTAATTTACTCTGCTACTAGAATCTCCCTAATTAATTGTCAAGAGGTTGGAAGATTTAAACATAACTTATCTAAAGACAATATTATCTGTTCACAACTTTATAAAAGTTTATAGTCTCCATTTTGGGGACACCCGGTACCTGGAAAAAATGGGTTAAACATTTAAAAAGCTACTAAGTACTTAGGCTTCATACAAACCTTCGTGGGCTGTCATAAGGAAAAAACTATACTTTAAAAACAGATCAGGGATGACGTTTTTACTTTATTTTTTCAGGAATCCATAATGAATGTTTAATCATTTAACCAAAAAATACCCTAAGCATAATAGGCACGGTATGTTAATTCTAATAAAAAGCCGAAACTTAACGAAATTTTGCAGCTTGATGTCATGTTTAGTAAAAGAAATTACGTAATTTCTTTTTAATTTTAAAATAGATAGCTTTTAAAGCACTTATCTTTTCAGATGATAGACCAATTTTTTTTAATAGCAATATTTTTATTATTTTTCATTTGCTTTTAGTCTGGAAACGGTGGCAACTGCATACAAAGCTATAAATTTATAAGCTGTATTATTAGCTATTCTCTTTGTGTAAAAAACAAGTCAATTAGCATTTTTTATTTTACTTTTAAAATTTTTATTTGTCTATTTTTTATAAAGATGTTTTATATATAACTATTTTTAATATCTTTCTTTTTTAAAAATATTTTTGTTAAAATAATTTGTTGATAAAAAAATGTAGGTGGAATGCCAGGGCAAAAGATAATTAATACAATTATATTATTTTTAATATCTTAATGCAATAATAAATACAAAATTAATGAGTTGTTCAGTTGTGTATGTATTTGGAAAGTGGACAAATTTCCTACTTAGTGACTGAAGATACATTAGAAGTCAATTTGTTGTGCAAATTGCTGCAAAACCCTTACTTAGTAGTACCTCACGTAAAGTAAACATAATACAATTATGTTCAATTCATTTGCGTGTACAACGTTTGTTGTAGATATTTTCTTTATTGTAGTAGCAAAATCATTTATTAAAAAGTCCTTGTTGTGAACACGCCAAAAGGAATCTTAATAGAGTGAAATCAGGACCAAAGCGGTCTCATTGTATAAAGGTAATAATCTACTATACGCATACCAGCGCTAAGCGTTAAAAACAATTACTAGCTACGACATACATTCTTAGGACTGATTTAGGTATGCAGGACTGCTGTGGTGCCACATAGGTGCAATTTTATTATATTTGCATTAAAACCATTTCCAAAATACGTTATAATTTTTAACGCCACACTACAACTAAAAAACACTTGGTAGGTGCTCAAGCAACGAATTCTTTGATAGAAATAAAGTAAACAAACCTTGTTTGGCATTAATATATTCAGGGGGGCAAAGAGGGATAGTTCTTGTAAACGCACTGCACGGCAATATTGGTTAAAGACACTGAATAACATAACTCAGGAAATAATAACTTTTTCAATGTTTCTGGCATTGCACCATAAATTACATTTTTATAAATCGATTATTCTTTATTGTTAAAAATTATTTTTAAAGCCAGAAAACTGTTTTTGTCTATTATCTGAAGTGACAGACAGATATGACATTTACTTTAGATGCTCAATTTGGTTGCTGTTGATTAAGTCAGTTTACAAAACGTGTTATTGAATTATACAACCTACTAGAAAGAGATAAAATGACATCGAAGTGCCGTACAACACCTAATTTACTATAATTTTTTATTAAACGAATGCAGCAGCAGCTGTCCAAAATAAGCTTGTTGTCGGTGCTTGGAACTGTCATATTAATAAATGTTTATATTTAAATCGATGTTGCCTATATTAACACAAAAACCAATATTTTTGAATAAAATTATTACATTTTTAAGATAATTTCCTGATTTTGGTTTCCGAGATCTGGCACTTTGTTTACCTTTTCCAAAACAAAAGCAAACAGATCACTATACCAAACACCCTGCCTACAAACTGGCGTTGCGTTAATTCTAGTCCTTGAGTTCGTTGTGATTAACCAACTAAATTTGATCTGCGTGCCTCTACAGCTATAACGAAGTGTACCAGACTAGGGTAAATTTGAAACATTCCTCTGTAACATCCACAAACTAAATGGCACCAATACGCTCCTTTAAAGGTAAAACATTAACGTCTACCCCTATCGAATTTTTGGTGCATTTATTACAGTTCCAATAACAAGCTAGAAGGATAGAACGTATCTAAGAACAAGGGGGTGCCCTATAAACTGGTAATATGTTATTAATTTTAAACCTAAAATTTAAAGCAAACCCAAAGATACAAACAGATACTTAAATTTTAATTCTAATGACCCAATAATGGTAAAAAAGGCGTTATAAATAGTCATTTGATATACGAGTAATTTAGAAAATAATTTTTTCCGATCAAAATAAAGTAAATAAAAAAGAAAAAAAATGTTAGTTTAAAAAAATTATCTTGTAAATTTTATAAATTAATGCTTCTAAAATTCGAACAACCAAATTTAAGACAAAATGAAAATTAACCTATTACGAATTTATTTGTGTCCTATATTACTTGTTTATCAAATAAAATTCAACGAATAGGTAAAAAATGTATCACTTAAATTACATTTAAAACAAAAAACAATATAAATATAAGATCTTAAAACATGAAAAAATGCTATTTAAAGATTTCTTGTGAATGCAATAAATTTTATATAGGTGAAAGATCCAGACCATTAACTAAACGCATAAAAGACCATCGAATATATATTAAAAACACTATATTCTTAAATCATAAGTCTGTCAACACGCTCTTGATAACAACCAGGCAGAAATGCTTCTAGTATTTTAGCAAAGAAAACTTGGCTAAAAACCCGTAAATAAAAAAGAGTAAATTTATCTTATTAAATAAAGATACATTTTTAGCATGAATATCTGTAAATCTGAATAATACGTGGTTGTCTATGCTTGATGCTGAAATAATTTTAGGAAAACTTAAAATCAGTTAACACACCACCCTTTCTTGTCTTTATAAAAATTATAAATATACCAGTTAGATTGTATTAGATTATTTGAGCGGAGATGGAAGAAATGACCTTCACCACTGCAACCTTACCAGATTTATTGTGGTTTCTCCTATCATTCTTTAGAGTACCTTGTCCAGGCCCTTCTTCTTAACTAGACTCCAGAGTCTTGACACTGGCCACTCCATATATCTCGTCCGTTTTGGCTTTTCCTCACCAAGCCTAGTAAACCTAAGTCTATATAGTGTTTCATAGTGGCACCACACATGTAAGGCTGTTTCTTCAGCCTCCTGGCAGAACCTACACAGGCTCTCCTCCACCAAGCCTATTCATTCCAGGTGCTTGTTGAGTTTGCAATGTTCTGTTAGTTGACCTACCGTTATCCTTATGACCTTACGACTGTGGCTCAGTAGGTCCGAAGTAAACTTGGCCGAGCAGGTCTTAAGGAACTGCTTTGCCTGTCATTGTAATATACCAGTTAAAACAATATAAAATGCCATTTATGAGAAGAAGTCATAAATGATAAAAAAGTTTTAAAATCTCATAAATTTTTTACCCAAATTGTTACAAATTTAATTTTAATAACAATTTTACTTTTCATTTAGGAAGATCTTAGTAAAGGGGTCAGACTTGTCACCGAAACGTAGATAAGTGTTTAGAATTTTTCGGGTTTTTTGAAAGTTTTTGTTTTTTTCAGGCGATCTGCCAGTTCATAGAGGTCAATAGATCTTATTAAAGTAATTATCCCTTTTATTACTTTTTCAATAAAGTTCAAAATGTGATTAATTACCACTTTTTCAATGAAAATCATAGCAAGAACATTTTTGCCTTCCTTTGCCCATAGTATTTCCAAAAACTTTTGATTAATTTTAAAGTTGAAAAACACCTTTCAGTTTTAGATGTTGTCATTGGAATGGCAACCAATATTTTTAAAATCTGCACAATTTTTAAGTTAATCAATTATTGTGTCTTTACTGCCTATAAAAAAGGACCCGATAACTTTTAACGCTAAGGTAGAAACAAACACCCTAACACAAACTCAGGGCCGGACGAACGGCGGTTAAGGAGGGAAGCTCCCCCCTATGGGTGATCGATGGAGGCGCCAAATTTTCTATTCACGGGACGTCAAAATAAGAGAAAGTTTTTTTTCTTTATATTGAAATCACTTAAAATAAAAGAATACTTTGAAAAAACATACATCTGCATCTAAAAGAACGCCAAAATAATATTCAGTACTTTGTATTTTGTTAATTCTGTTTTTAGTATCATTTAAAATTTAAATACAGTATTAAATCTATTAGGCTTTAATACATTTTATTGGGTTTTTGTCTTATAAATAGTTCATTAATTTCTTTTATTATATTATTTTTTGTTTCAATTCATTTCGAAAGGTCAAGTTGGTTCCATGTTTTTTTAAATTGGTGTTTACAGAAGATATAATTCTTAAATTTTTTGAGTGACTTACGGCCGAGTGATGATCGCGTTGTTAAATTTAGCAATGGACTTAGCAGTTTAGAATGTTTAACAAAACGTCATTGTCATTGTTATTCAATGATTTTAGTAGGCAACCTGTTAAAATCTGACATTTTGTTAAACATTCTAAACCGTTGATAACTTTTAAGAATTTGCTAAGTTGACAACGGTTTAGAATGTTTAACAAAATGTCAGATTTTGACAGGTTGCCTATAAAATCATTGAATAACACTGACAATAACGTTTTTTAAACATTCTAAACTGCTAAGTCCATTGCTAAATTTAACAACGCGATCATCACTCGGCCGTTAGTATAATGAATTTAAAACTTGGACTAGGGGTGCTTAAATCACCTTTCTCCCCCCTCCCTCCTCCCCCCAATGAGAAGTTGTTCGCTCTGGCCCTGCACAAGCTAATAGCCAAATCTGCAAGAGCCCGAAAGCCAGCCTCAGCGTCGTCATGTTATCATGGCAACCTAGAAGTAGGTATGTTATAGGTTCTCCATTTAACCGTCCGGTCCACCGGAGGGTTTTCGAAAGGCTTGTCGTACCTTAGATCTCGACAAACCTCGGCAGATCTCGGCTGCGCTCGCAATCGCGAAGTAAAATGAATAAACGGTTTAGTACGAGGGTTGTCCGATAAGAACGTAGAGATTTCGTACAGTATAATTTGTTTTAAATATTTACTTTTATACTTATGTTTTTTTAATAAAAACAATAAATATATCCCATACATATATTCAGTCATTACCATTACATTATAATTTCCATGTGCCTTATATGGGAAAGCTACGCTACCGCTTTATAAAAGAAGAGCATTAAATAAATAGTCAAGTGTATAACACAACACATTTTCAAAATATCATAACACTTTAGGATCAAAGTTAGGTTCAATGTCAATAAGTTACAAAATTAAAACAAAAAAAAAATAGGTAAACTTTGTACGCGTGTACCATGGTATACAGGAACGTAGTATTACACACCAATATTTACCTATTGATTTATAGTATTAAAGCATAATTTATTTATAGTAAAGATATAAATAATATATAAACATATATTCTACGCTTATAATTTTTTTCTGCAATAGCGGCGCGCCAGTGCCCACCTTGACGAGCCCAAACTGATTTATTGTCTTTCTTCAACTGCCTCAATTACACATTTTAAAATTTTACTATGTGTTACCTTTATTTCTAGTTTAAACTGTAAGAAGGCCGTCAAACCATAAGTCAAAAAGTAGTTAATTTTATTTTACAGAGCTTCATTAGAATTTTATGCTTCTTATCCCCATTAAAAAGTTTTATTTTTTTTTAGGTTAAAACGTTTTATCGTACCTTTTTAAAAAATTGGGTCCTATGGGGTTTTTTAATGAGCTTCTGGTATCCTAAGACCGTCTAGTTAGGTTTTTAAAGGTTTAGAAGGCACAGCGTCTCAGCGGGATATTCAATTATATGTAAATTAAAAGCTCACAGCTTGTATTTTTTTGAGAACGTACTTAATTAATAAAAAAGCGTTTTAGCGCTTAACGACGTAGAACGAACCATATTATGTTTGCACTTTGACATTAACTTAGGTAGGATTTAGAATCTTTTTTAAATAATACTCTTTTCCTTAATTTAAAATAAAATATTTATCTAGGTAAGATGGTAAATAATATTTTTAAGATTGGACGCACGTAATGTGCATAACACACATAACGTTTTATAGTGTATTCTTCCCTATCGTAACTTTGTTATCGTTTCACATAAGCGCAGTATTCTAATAATATGTAAAAAATTGTAAAGGCTACGTCAAGTGCTTTCTAAGACATTCAGTTTTAAGAATGGTCCGTTTTACTGACTGACCCACTTATTGACTGGCACTTCCAAGGGAGTGGAGACTTAAAAGCTATGTTAGTAGATTATACCGCACATTTCAAGTCAAAAAATAATTTATTACCAATTAACGACAATTTAGAGCGTTTTCCACCTATTTGATTGGTTATTTCCTGTCAAAACCAAGAACCAGTAGCTATGCAAATGCCGCTACAAAATGATATTGATACTGCTTGCTGTCAAAGTAATGACAATCTTGGGGTGGACCTTGATTTAGGGATTTAAAAACCTGGATCCGAGAGGGTCTTTGCATGTATCATAGACCCCAGGCCAAGGCTTTGGGGGCTGATAGACAACGTTATTCCCCACTTTGACTTCCCGGTATGGCATCCCTAATGTGTAGCTTTTAGGAGGGGTGATTTTTCAAACATGTAATTAATATCCATGCCCCTGGATAATAGGCCCCACTTTGATTCTTGATTTATGTCGTCAAGAAGGTCGCCAAAGTCCTCGAACCCAATATGCCATACCAATATGGCGTCACTTAAGGTCCGCCATACTGACCGAAAGGTGTAATTTTTCCACTTCGGACATGGACCATAGGCCCCACGCTGTTGTTTCGTGATCTTTGTTAACATTGAACTGTAGAACAAAGAACTCAAAACGCCATACCTCTGGGGCATCGCCAAATGACCAGCCATAATGGGGCAAACATGTCATTATAGCAATGAAGGTGTATGGAGTTTTGAAATCTTTGTTTTACAATTTATTGTTAACAATGATCACGAAACAACAGCGTGGGACCCAAGATCCATGTCCACAGAGGAAAAATTACATATTTCGGTCAGTATGGCTGACTTTACGTGGCGTTTTTTAGGTAGTAGTTACTTAAAATAACGTCCGTGGTGGCACTACCGCGTTGTCTAGAAAGTGCTGTGAAATGCAATATTTGCATGTTTCAGTGCTTGGACAGCGTTGACGGAACTGGGAAAAAAGATGGGTTAAACATCGGAAAACCCGGCACTCACGGTACTCTGGCACTTAGGAGCATATATGTATATGTATATGTCTAGCATATATTATATATGTAAATGAAAAATCCTTTGTGAGCTGTCACAAAGATAAAAAAAAATATTGGTATGACACATTGAGTTTGCGGACTTTGGCGACCTCCTTGACGACATAAAAGAAGAATAAAAGTGAGGCCTATGATCCAGGGGCATGGATAGTAATTACACGTTTGAAAAATCACCCCTTCTAAAAGCTACACTTTAGGGATGCCATACCGGGAATTTAAAGTGGGGAATAACGTTGTCCATCAGCCCCCAAAGCCTCGGTGTGGGGCCTATGATACATGCAAAAACCCTCTCGGCTCCAGGTCTATTAGATTAATAAAATAGGTTACAAAATTGTTTTTGTTTAAATTATTCTTTAATATTAAGGCTAATATTTTTCGTTACATGCGTAAAGTTTCATATTAAAAATGTGTCTCCAATTTCTTGAAGTTCAAATGCAAAATCCGCCAAGTCGACTTTTGAATATCGAATAATAATTTACCCGTCCGGTTTTGATTTTTGAATCATACCCTTTTTTGTTAAGAAACTACCCTAGTGTATTATAAAATTAAAAGGTACCTGATAATTTAAATACTTTTTACTTAACTCTTTTCCTCGATTATCTTAGAAACTATTAAAAGTGCTTGGAGGGTTTTGCTACGGGTAGCGCTGTTGCCAATTGTTTTTAAATTTTTAACTGAAGAAAACATTTAAAACTTGGTTTATTTTATTACCAAATTAATCTACCGATGAGCGATAAAGACGAAAGCTTGCAATTATTTAGCTTTTCATAAATAATTGTTACTTAAGTTTGTAACTTTGATTTCGTTTAGACAAAAAGCCCTCAAGTTTGGACACATATGTCATATGAACTTTTTGACTTGATCCAGAACTAAAACGTAGAAAATAATTTTTAACAATAAAAAGTTTTTGTTTTAGTTACAGAAAGTCCAATAGTGACTTATTAGTTTAAATTAAGATTAAAGTAAAAATTAAGTTTCTAACAAAGTAATTCAATTTAAGTAAAAAAGCGTAGAGTGCAATTTACCATATTTTTAAAATAACTCTAATTTTTTAATAGCCACAAATAAAATTTAATATCAAGCACCTTACGCTTTTTTACTATAAATAAATTATTTCATTAATAACCTAATCTTTACTTTAATATTATTTTAAATAAATTGGTGATTTTATTTGACTTTCTATCACAATCACACAAATTCTTTATACTTAAAAATTGTTTTTCATTTTTAGTTTGGTTTTCCATAAGAGAGTGTTATTCATAGTTTTTTTTTCTATAATTTTTTTTTATTTATAGTTTAAAAACACCACCAAAAGTAATTTTAATTAAAACCTTAATTTTTAAATTATCTTATATTTGTCGATAAATCTAAATTTTCTTTATTCTTGTTTGTTTTTTTTTTTTCGTGTGTTTCGATTTAACTTAAGAAATCCTCATAGTTTTTATTATTTTTTTTAATTCAAATTTAGTTTAAAGTATTTAGTTTGCAATATTCGTATAATTTTTTTCTTAAAATTAAACACTATTGTACATTAAACTTCAAAGCGGTTCATTGTTATACGTTTGACTTAGTGAATTCAAACGCTGTCGTGACATCTATGGTATTTGCATATATTTCAGTAGTAAATTTTTTTTTAAATTATATTGATAAAGAAAAAAGACACTTAGGTACCGTCGTTCTGTAAAATGTATACACTTGACCTGCAAACTAATCTCGATTTTTTTTCTTTTTATTTTAATGATTTTAGGGAGATTAGAACAAAGTTATAAAATAATTTTATTGTCATGGACTCTTGACCCCTGTGCAAAATTTCAAGGTAATTAGACTTCGTGCAATAGGTGAAAATTACGTCAAAAGAGAGAGAGAGAGAGAGAGAGAGATATTAATTATAGACACTTCAATCCTTAGGATTTTTTCGTGTCTTTAAAGCTAGTTTATATTTTTCTAAAGAGAAGGGTTTCTTTTGTGTTTATATTTGATTTAATAAGGATGTTTCTTTAAGCAATATTATTATTTTTTCAGTGTTATCATATGACAGTTAATTCTTTAGGTTTCCGGTGATGTCAAGGTCTTTTATACTTTTGGCATATTTGTTACATTCATTAAATATGTGTTTAATTGTTAATTGTGTGTTGCATGTTTGGCATATAGAAGGGTCAGTTTTTTCTATGATATATTTGTGTATTAATAAAGTGTGTCCTATGCGTAGTCCAGCCATTAGTGTTAGTGATTTTCCTGGGAGGTTATTATGTTTTTCCTTTGTAAAAAATGTTTCTTTAATTTCATGAAGTTTGTTTGGTTTGTCTAAGAGGTCCCATTTAAGTTGGATAAGGTTTTTTGAGATATTTAATGACATTAGCTTTAAGTCACGATTCCAAAATACGTTTTTGATCTCTATATAATTGTTGTGATTTAATTTTGCCAGATTGTCTACATATTCATTTCCTGGTATGCCAACATGACTAGGAATCCATATAAAGTTTACACTCTTGTTCTTGATATGTGTTCTTTGTAGTTTATTGTGTATCTGTGTTACGAGGGGATGTGTAGAGCAATATGACTTTATTAATTCGATTGAATTGAGTGAATCACTAGCTATAATGTAGTTTTTATTATTCTCCTTTAGGATAAGTTCCAATGCTTGGTTGATTGCGAACAATTCTGCAGTTAGGATTCCTGTTGAACTGTGTAGTAAGTATGACATTTCTTTCTGTTCAGAAAATATTGCTGATCCGACTTTGTTATCTGTCTTAGATCCGTCGGTATAAATAATCCTATGTCTATCGTATTTTGTTTTGATCAGATCTTTAAAGAGTCTTTTAATACAGTCGTTGCTAAATTAGTTCTTTGGATATTGTAGCAGAGTGTAGTCAAATGTGACGGTAGGGATATTCCAAGGAGGAAATTGATATTTATCTATTGCGTAAGTTGGTGGATATGTTATAGAGAGTCTTTCCGTGATGTTTTTATATCTAATATTGGTGGCTTTATTGTTTCCCGATCTAGTTGTATATTGGGGACAGAAAAAGTATTTATAGTGTGATATTTGTTTTCTAAATCTTAGACTGTTTGTATATTGCATAAGAAGGAGTTCTCTGCGTTCAAATAGTGATGTGCTTTCAGATTCGCAATAGATACTAATAATTGGGCTTGTTCGAAAAGCTCCCAGAGACATCCTTAGTCCATTGTTATGGATTGAGTCTAGTTTTTTAATTTGATTTGGGTACGATGACGAGTATACTATACATCCGTAGTACAGTTTGGAGAGGACTAGGGATTTGTATATTGTTAGAAGGCTGGATCGATGTGCTCCCCATCTGATACCTGATAACATCTTGATTATGTTTAGGTCAGAAGTGCATTTTTGCCTAAGATAATCTATATGTTTTGACCAGTTTAAGGTTGAGTCAAAGTATACTCCGAGGAATTTGTGGTAAGATTGATTTGGGATTGTTACTGAACCTAATGAGATATTTGAGATTTTAGAACATTTTCTGAATCTGCAGAAATGTACAGCAGAGGATTTAGTTGGTGAAAATTTCATACCTATACCATCTATCCACTGTGAGAGAGAGGTTATAGATCTTTATAGAAGTCTTTCACTCAGCTTATAATCTTCGGATGTGTGGTATATAAGGATGTTGTCTGCAAATATTTTTGTTGTTACCTGCGGTGGTATGTATTTCTTGATATTATTTATAGCTATCAAGAATAGTGTTGGACTGATTGCAGATCCTTGTGGTACTCCATTTGTTTGGGTGTAAATAGTTGAGTAGTAGTTATTTATTCTAACATTGAATGTTCTGTCTAAAAGAAATGATTTTATGAAGTGAAAGAGGTTACCGGTAATATTCCATTTTAATATTTGTTTTATTATGGAGGATCTATGGATTCTGTCAAATGCTTTAGTTAGGTCTAGGAATACTGCAGAAGTGTGTTTATGATTTTGAAATCCGTATTGTAGATCAATTTCGAATGCCACCAAGTGGTCTAATGTTGCTCTCTCTTTGCGAAAACCCATTTGTTGATTTATTAGTAGAGATCTTTTTTCTAATATCCACATCAATCTGTAGTTTACCATTCTTTCCAGAATTTTACATAGATGGCTCGTAAGTGCTATAGGTCTATATGCTTCTAGAGATGATCTAGGTTTAGTTGTTTTATGTATAGGTATGAGGATTGATTGTTTCCAGATGTTTGGGATATTGTGTGTTTTCCATATTAGGTTATATATTTTTAATAATTGAATCAGATCTTCTTGTGGTAGATTTTTAATTAAGGGGATTCTTATACCGTCTTGTCCAGGGAAGGTATCTTTGCATTGGTTTAATGTATATGTTAATTCTCTTAGGGTAAATGGAAGGTTATATGAATAATTAGTTTCTCGACATGTATTAGTTGTATTTGTATCGAGGGTGTCAGGTTTTTCACTGCAAAATGTTGAAAATAATTTTTGAGCAAATGCCTCACTGATTTCTTCCGGTTTATCAATCCACGTGTCATTGTTTTCAACTCCTGATATAGTTCTAGTTGGTCTACCTTTTAATCGGTTGATTTCGTTCCAGATTTCTGCATTGGTTGTGTTTGGATTGAGGGCATTAACATATTTATCCCAAGATTTCTTTTTTGATTCGTCGAAAGATATCCCTACATACATACAGACATACAAACAGGGCAAGCTAAAAAGCATTTTAAAACAGCTATTTTGTCCTTTTAGTTTAGAGCAATATATTTTGATTTAACTCTAACTTATTTGCATAGTCAATGGAACTCTTGTAAAAAATCGAAAACCATTGAAATGTTTTTTTTTATATAAAACTTTATTAGTGCATTTGGTTTTAAACCATATAAGCGTATTTTGGTTTATCCATAAATATTTTTATAGCCAATAAATTTACGGTTGGAAATAAACAGCTTGGGAAAATATAACACTTTATTTTCAGCTTTTAATTTTTCGCGTTGTAATTTAAAATTTTATTACCAAGTCTAATTTTGTTTTAATAAAAGTAGAAAATATAATGGGCAATAGAAAACTTTATAAGAAAATCATAAAATTATGCTTTTTGAATGGGACATTAGGATATTTTTAAGTTAAGCGAAATTTAACCTGTGTTTGTGGCATTGTATTTTTTAATCTCATGCAAATATAAAAAAAATACTTTGATGCTGAAAATAGCATTATTACCATGATTTTGTTTAATAAATAAATATAGTTCTCTAAACCTTCAATTATTGTAAAAAATTGGCACTTTGTGCATAACACTTATTGTTCTTTAAATCTAATAGTAGGAGATCCGGCCGCTTAATTCTGCAGATATCTGTTAATTGATAAAACCAATTTTTTATGAATGATATAGGAAAGTAAAATAGATTACAGGACTGTTACCTGGCAAAATTTGGCAGCAACTACCATTAATTATGTCTACACTGATGCAGGAACATAATTTACCCCCTATTTTATGCACTTTTTAGAATGAAAAAATGAATCTTGCGGAGATAAAGTCAAATTTATTTGGCGTTTTTTGACAAGTCACGTAACTTTTGGTGACTTTTGGTTTTACCGGAAACGGCCCAAACTTTTAATTTTTAAGTGAGACACACATTTTTGAATTCTTAAGAGCATTCTGTGTTTACCAGTACCTTATTTGTCAAATTCTGACAGCTTAAATAAAAACAAAATAAAAATTAAAACCAATTCATAGCAAATCCCCGGACTCTATAAAAAAAAAAATATATTTTTAATAAGGATTAACTATAAATGGAATCCAGAGACTTGCAATGAATGAGTTTTATTTTTTTTTCACGAAAATGAAGCAAGATTGAAAAAAAAAATTAAGAAACAAAAAAGTTTTACTTTTTGTTGCTTTATCTAATAAAATATAAAAATTGCGAAAAAGTCAGTGGCGCAAATTTTTTTATGTTTATTACAGTTATTTTCGATAATAAGGTGTTTTCTAAAATGCCAGTGGACTTAACATTTGAAATTTTATTAGGCCTAAATGAGGCCTTTATCACTAAAAATAACACTGCCAAATTTTATAAAAATCGGCTACAGAGTATCAATCTCTACACAAATGTGTGCCATTTATACCAATTCTAAAGTGATTCATCGTCTTGTAAACTGCTAATAAAAGTGTCATTTGATTAGGTTTCTTATTGCACACCCTGTCACATCTACAAAAGGTTCGGATTCAAAAGGTTTGGTCCCGGCAGCCTTCCTGGCCTACAAGTCAGCAATGCGGTTGCCTTTGGAGTGAGCGTGTCCTTTGGTCCAGCAGAGGATGACCACTTTCCTACTGGAAGCGCCCACAAGGGCACGGTAACAGTCTAGCAATTCGTATGGATTAACACGACTTTATCAGTAATGTTCCTATGTTTATTTCTTTTGCAGCTATAGTTATGCCTGTGAGCTCAGGTTGAAGCACACTTGCCAACTCACCCATAGCCCATTTAATGTTTAAGTAGGGAAATCTACAATAAATTTCACATCCCCTACCTCCTTTTCTTTTCGAACCGTCAGAGTAGATGTTGATCACACCTGTTAAGTTTGTGTTTGATTCTCCTTTGATGTCATTTTTGTAGGGTTTTTTAAAAAGAAAACATGATGCAAGAAATTTTACCTATTTAACAAATGTTTTGAACCTTTCTAAAAGGAGAGGGTTTTTAATAAAAACATGCCTGCCACCTTGTACATCCAATAACTTTGATTTTTTTTTACAAATTGATCTAATATACAAGCCTTTGTGTGTTGTCCTACAGATAGAAAGCAATGAAATGTTAAACCATCTTAAATATCCAGTAAATGGTGGAATTTTTAAAAATTATAAAACCTAGCTTATATTTTGCCGAACATAATTTAAGAATAATAAATTTATTGAAAATTAAAATACATATTGTTTAATTACACATTTTTTTAATTTTTTTAAATTTTGCTATAATAAAATCAGATGCGTCTTAATTTTTTTAAATCCAAATATTTCGAAAACGGTTGCACATATCAACTTTTACCAAGTATACCTTTTTGACTTTTGTAAAAATGACAAAAAAAATATTCAGTTTACTTGAAAATGTAATACAGGGCCATACCAAAAAGTTGTGATTGTTTAAAATAGTAAAAAGAGGTGTAGGTGGCGCCCCCTACAAATAAGAGGCGTAATAAGATTAAATTCAAACCCATCATACCAAAAAACCCCCAGATACCAATTTTTACTCCAATATTTACATTATCATAGATTTTATCTAAAAAATAAAAAAATAAAATAAACATTTTAACACCCTGTATTTCAAAAATGAAGGTCTTGGGGACCCATATTTGTATAGGCTTTTATGTTTATTTTTGGACCCTGACTACGTACCCAAAGTATTGACATTTCCTCATAAATCACCCTGTATATATAATTTTTATTATTTGCCTCCACGCGTAGAATATAAAATAGGTCACAAAAAATTTCTTAACTTCAGTAAATGCATTTTATTGACAGAAAACTTGAAAAATACACTTTTTTATTTTTAAAATATATTTTTTTTATGTTTCTTAAAAGATTCATAAATCCGCCGTAAAATAGAATAAACTGAAAATAAAACATGTCAATATTTCCAATTATTGATTCTTTAAATCCTATGTTTTTTTAATTATTTAAAAAAAAATGTAGTAACAATAAATCCAGTAAAAATAACCTAAACTATGCACAACAATAATTACATTTTGGGTAATAAATATTAAAGCTAAAAATGTTCTTTGTAAAATGCATTAAAATAGGTGCTGTCCAATATATTTTCATCTAGTTTATTAATTAACAAAATAAAAATGAGGCTTAAAAATACAGTCAGATATATTGACACAAGCAAGGCTATCAATCAGTATTTTATGATTGACACTATATGAGATATTCATATTTATGTGTAAGAAAATAAAGGACAAAAATAAAATTCACATAAAAATATCATAAAATTTTACTACCATCAAAAATATGTGTTTTATTTTTATTGCATTGCTGCCCTTTTGTGTATTGATGGTTTTTGATTAATTTAGAAAAAATAATGTTAAATTAATAACTACTTTTGGCTTGTTTTCTTTAAATAATTATAAAAAGTTATTGTTAAAAAAGTTTTTTTTTCAGGATTTATTAACTGGACTTTTGGGTCCCATGTTTTTAAACTGTGACATAACAGTAACTTTGTCTGACTAGTGAGTAAAAATTTGTAAGGTTTTAATAGGTATTGGCGTATTAATAAAGCAATAATAGTTCATTGTAATAAATAAGGTGAACATGTAAAAGCTTGTTGCAACGTACTTGCGGCTTAAAATTCAACTAGGTATTTTAAAAATGGAAAGTAAAAGCACCATTTTAGCGATATCCAGTGGGCGTTTAGCACATTTCTTAACAGTAAAACCTTGTACTTTTTAAGCTACGTGAGAAAACGTATGTTTTTAAAAATTGTTAAAGTTTTATATAAAGTTTACAGGTCTTTTAAATAAATATCTTTACAAACATATTAAAGTTTTTAAAGTTATTACCCAATAATATTCTGGGATCAAAATTTTATGGATATATCAAAACCTTTGTGGTTTGCGGTAATAGCGGCAGTATTCTGTGTGGATAGATCAATCAAAAAGTTTTTATAAGTAAGGGTCAGCAAATCGAGTATAAAAACCCAACAAAATCCTAAAATATTTAAAAAGTTATTTTATAAAGCTTACACGTTACGCCAATTTTCTCGTTTTAACAAAAGAAGGAACAAAAAACTTTTGTATTTGGATGCCAAATAAAACCTATGGACCTTGTTTTTTAACATTTTGTTTAAATGATATAAACAAAAATAATGTATTATTTTTTACCAAAACACCTTTGTGAAATAAGGGCCAAGTTTCTATTCAAAAATATCGGCCTCTTAAAGCACTGAGATCTAAAATTAGGCAAAGTTCATTTTTTACTTGGCAAGTTTTATACTAATATGCCTGTATTGGGACTAAAAAACTTGCTTAGTAGTCAAAAAAGAACTTCTAATTGTAAAGCTCGGTTCATTAAGAAGTCGAGTTTTTAAAAAGGAACATGGCTCCTATTTTACGTAAGTGTTTAGAGTGGGATCTCCTCTCCTTTTTCTGTGTTTAATGAACGAAATAAAATCCGGAGTGCAGTTTAAATTAAAAGACAATTATGATCTCAGAATCTCAGGTTCAGTCAAATTGCAAACTTATAAAATATCCCCAAGTTTACAACATTACCGCCCCTGTTTCAGGCTATTCGGTGTAAACATATGCAGTTTTTAGATTTTTTCCTATACTTGTATCCTAAATTCTAGTTACATACCTTATTTTATGTTTGTACTTCCCCAGGAAGTGTCACATTATTTTAAAGAATCAATGAAATAGTAAGTAAGTGAGTTAATCTTAACATAGCTTTCTACATTTATTAACTAATAAAAAAAAATATATAACAGAAACTTGGTTGTGGCTGTGTGCACGTAAGAATTTAGGAAATGAAAAGACTTTGTATTTCGTGCAAATTTTTATTAAAAAATCCTAGCAGAGCGCTTTCAGTAATACCATCATCAGTGCTATCTACAAGCAAGAAATGAACTTTAAAAGAAAGATTGAAAAATTTTTGTTGGAATATTTTAAGGGAAATTTTCAAAAAACTGTATTTTAGTGATTTTTTAAATTTTTTATATTTTAAAATTTATTTTGCGTGAAATTAAACATTAAATATAGTAAATCAATGTGAAGTGATAAATTTAGTAGACCTGGTATGGAAAAGAAAAAGCAAAAGAAAAGAAAAGTTCAAAACTTACTCGTCGTCAAGCAGGAGCCGCAGCAAATTTGAGCCAACAAAACATTTAGAGGCCTTCAATAAAATTTCACATTATTACACAAATTAAAATAAAAGTGAAATTTAAAAATTTAAAAAACTATACCATTTTGTGGAAAGACGAACATGTGATTGTGTTAGGTTAGGAACCAGTTGTACTGACGTATAAAAAAGGATAGACAACCATTTTAAAGGGTATAGAAAAGGAAGTACTACTCCGAGGTTATTTAGAGTGTGGTTGTTAAGAACTGTAAAATTATTATGTTTAAAGGCTGTGTTAGAGAATTGAAATCAAAAAACAATTTTAAGTAATGATTATTTGTTATAACTTTAATATAATTAAGATATCGTAATTTGCAGTAAATTATGACAAATGTGAAATATTTATGAAAAACGGGGGGCGCGTTCAAGAAATCAGATTGAAATATTGTATTTTGAAACTTTTAATATAGCTGAGAAATTCTTACTTCTAAACAGAAACGTAAATTATAATGAACTACAAAAAATTTGAAAATTGTTTTGTTTGAGAAACGTTACAGAGTGAAATTTGGTTTTTTAAATGAAAAATTTTAAAAATATTTTTTTTTAAAGAAACAAATTTTTAAAAAATTTAAAAAAAAAGAAATTTTGAAAAAGAAAATTAATGTCTAAAGGTCCCCAACTCATTCTCCTGACATTCCCTGGGGTCTACCAAAGAAGCTCACAAGGTTGGGAAAATAGTAGAGAAGATGTTAGTGGAGTTAGAAAGGAAGCGGTTGCATTGTTTGATAGGGGGTTATTATGGTTATAAGGAGGACATAGCGGAGAAGGAGTGTGAGGTTCTTTGAGACCCCCAGGAATGGAGACAGGCAGAGTGCAGCAGACAAATGAAAAAACTTTTAAATTAATTAACTGTTATGTTAGGGTCGAAAAGATTGTTTTTAATAAATTGAATTGTTGAAAAGAATATGGAAATCATGTAATATGCAAAGAACAAGGAGGTTGGATCACCCAAAAATGGGGCTAAAGCGTAAATTGTTTTTCATCATCGAGTGATTTAGTTCATAAGACGCCTATGTAAAGGTAAAAAAGATCTATTAAGGTTAACTTGAGTGTTAAGACATAAGTTGTTGGTATTAAGCTCTTTGTTTATTTCTATGTCTTCGAGAAAATCTAGTCTATTAAAGTTTTTAGATGTAGTGTTGTGCAAGATTTTTGAATTTTTTTGTGGACTAAAGTTGTGTTTGAGTTCTTTTAAATGTGTACCAAAAGCCGAAGTTGATCTTGTTAGATGTTCTGTTATTCTAGTTTTAAGGGGTCTACATGTTCTACCAATATAAGAGCTATTACAAGAGTCACAATTTAGAAGATATATGCCACTTTTTGAGAGTTTATCTATTTTATCTTTTGAGTTAACCAATTGAGATCCTAAATTTAGTTTGGTTCTTTAGGAAATTTGAATATTCTGAAAGTGATTCTTAAAGCACTTAGTGACCTTCCCGTTGACAAGCTCATTAGTGAATGGGATAGCAATGTATTTAACTGATTCCGTGTTGTCAGGAACTGTAGGAAAAATTTCTTTTCTGATTTTCCTAATTTTGTTTTTTTCAATTAATCTGTTGACGATTTTAGGATCAAAATTATTATTGTAAGCAATTTGTTTAAGAATGTTAATCTCATTTAAGTGGTTTTCTTTTGACATAGGAATGTTAAGAAGTCTATTTATATAACAATGAAATTTCTAATTTATGCTGCATGGGGTGGTTAGAGGTTTCATTTATATTGCTGCAGTATGGCAGATAAGGCTGATTTATACAGGAGTTTGTCAGCGAAGAGAGCGACCAGACAAGTTGATATTTGGTTGCTTAACAATTGTCTTAAAGACAAATGTGAAATATTTATGAAAAACGGGGGCGCGTTCAAGAAATCAGATTGAAATATTGTATTTTGAAACTTTTAATATAGCTGAGAAATTCTTACTTCTAAACAGAAACGTAAATTATAATGAACTACGAAAAATTTGAAAATTGTTTTGTTTGAGAAACGTTACAGAGTGAAATTTGGTTTTTTAAATGAAAAATTTTAAAAATATTTTTTTTAAAAGAAACAAATTTTTAAAAAATTTAAAAAAAAAAGAAATTTTGAAAAAGAAAATTAATGTCTAAAGGTCCCCAACTCATTCTCCTGACATTCCCTGGGGTCTACCAAAGAAGCTCACAAGGTTGGGAAAATAGTAGAGAAGATGTTAGTGGAGTTAGAAAAGAAGCGGTTGCATTGTTTGATAGGGGGTTATTATGGTTATAAGGAGGACATAGCGGAGAAGGAGTGTGAGGTTCTTTGAGACCCCCAGGAATGGAGACAGGCAGAGTGCAGCAGACAAATGAAAAAACTTTTAAATTAATTAACTGTTATGTTAGGGTCGAAAAGATTGTTTTTAATAAATTGAATTGTTGAAAAGAATATGGAAATCATGTAATATGCAAAGAACAAGGAGGTTGGATCACCCAAAAATGGGGCTAAAGCGTAAATTGTTTTTTCATCATCGAGTGATTTAGTTCATAAGACGCCTATGTAAAGGTAAAAAAGATCTATTAAGGTTAACTTGAGTGTTAAGACATAAGTTGTTGGTATTAAGCTCTTTGTTTATTTCTATGTCTTCGAGAAAATCTAGTCTATTAAAGTTTTAGATGTAGTATTGTGCAAGATTTTTGAATTTTTATGTGGACTAAAGTTGTGTTTGAGTTCTTTTAAATGTGTACCAAAAGCCGAAGTTGATCTTGTTAGATGTTCTGTTATTCTAGTTTTAAGGGGTCTACATGTTCTACCAATATAAGAGCTATTACAAGAGTCACAATTTAGAAGATATATGCCACTTTTTGAGAGTTTATCTATTTTATCTTTTGAGTTAACCAATTGAGATCCTAAATTTAGTTTGGTTCTTTAGGAAATTTGAATATTCTGAAAGTGATCCTTAAAGCACTTAGTGACCTTCCCGTTGACAAGCTCATTAGTGAATGGGATAGCAATGTATTTAACTGATTCCGTGTTGTCAGGAACTGTAGGAAAAATTTCTTTTCTGATTTTCCTAATTTTGTTTTTTTCAATTAATCTGTTGACGATTTTAGGATCAAAATTATTATTGTAAGCAATTTGTTTAAGAATGTTAATCTCATTTAAGTGGTTTTCTTTTGACATAGGAATGTTAAGAAGTCTATTTATATAACAATGAAATGCTGCTAATTTATGCTGCATGGGGTGGTTAGAGGTTTCATTTATATTGCTGCAGTATGGCAGATAAGGCTGATTTATACAGGAGTTTGTCAGCGAAGAGAGCGACCAGACAAGTTGATATTTGGTTGCTTAACAATTGTCTTAAAGAACAAGTCACCCCCACTTTTGCCAGAATTAAAACGTCCAAGAATGTACCCTTTAAACACAAGGAAGACTTACAGATAAGATTAATTAAGACAGAAATTTGTAAACATTATGCTAGGATAGATTTTTTAAATTGTAAACTTATTCAAATTTATAATCAATTGACCATTGAGTGGAATAACAAACAGATCACAAACTTTTTAAACAACCTTTCTGACGAAGTTGACGGCGTAAAAAGACTCAAGTTCAACAAAGTTAAAAATAAATTAGATAATCTAGTCAAACAACAAAATAACTTTAATAGAAACCGTTTAAAAAATTCTAAAATATTTTCGAATTTCAAATTTCATCCTAGAGTTAAAAATCTCTCTGATACAATCTTTACAGAGGAGGATATGGATCTCCTAAAGATGGGGCTTAAACACTGCATTAAGTACCCGGTCTCTGAGAGTGATGTTCTTGAGTACGCAGTAGAGTTAGATGTACTTGTCGAACAAATTTCCACCGATTACCATAAAAAAACAAGCCTTACGTAAGGACTTACATACTGTTTTACACGAATTTAACAAAAACATCAAAAAAATCAATCACTCTTTCTCAGACTCACTCCTTAAAATTCTTAAAATTTTGAAATCGAAGATAAAAGGAAAAAAAATCTTGTCTTATCTAAGGCAGATAAGGGTAACTGTTTGGTTGTGATGGACAGAACAGTTTATGTACAAAAGGTTGAATCGTTTTTAAATGAAAATAACTTTAAAATCTTAAATAATAATCCTTTTAATACTTTTATTGGACGAACTAAGAATGTTTTGAAGCATTTTAGTGATTTCCTCGATGATAATGGTGCACACAAGAACCTTATAACTAGTAACCCATCTATGCCTAGGTTGTATGGCTTATCCAAAATTCACAAAAATGATATCCCCATTAGACCAGTAGTCGGCTTCACTAACACACCAGTTTCTATGTTAGCTCGATTTGTACTTAATTTTTTCAACTCTTTTACAAGTTTCAGACCTACATATGGGGTAAGTAATACTTTGGATTTAGTTAATAAATTAAAAAATATTAACCTACCATCTAATAGTTTAATGGTATCATTTGAAGTTACTAACCTTTTCACCACTGTCCAAAGAGTGAAGCTGTTCAAATTGCTATAAACCTTCTTTATCGAAAAAATCTTGATCAAACCACAGTTATTAATATTACATCAATGCTTAACCTTTGTTTATCACAAGACTTTTTTTGCTTTAACAATCAATGTTATCAACAACCTGACGGCTTAGCAATGGGCAGCTGCCTCTCACCTTTTTTAGCAGATATTTTTATGGATCATTTAGAGACCCAATCAATTATCTCCAATAACAATCCGGAAATTTTACACTGGTTTAGGTACGTGGATGACTGCTTGTGCTTTTTGGACTGTGATGAGAATGGTGCTCAAACCCTCTTACAAAAAATTAACAACATTCATTCTAAAATCTCATTTACTTTGGAAATAGAAGATAATAACAAAATCAATTTTTTAGACATAACTATACAAAAAGTCTCGAACAATCTCTCTTTTTCTATATACAGCAAACCTTCTCAAACAGACCATATAATTTCTGAAACCTCTAACCACCCCATGCAGCATAAATTAGCAGCATTTCAATGTTATATAAATAGACTTCTTAACATTCCTATGTCAAAAGAAAACTACTTAAATGAGATTAACATTCTTAAACAAATTCCTTACAATAATAATTTTGATCCTAAAATCGTCAACAGATTAATTGAAAAAAACAAAATTATGAAAATCAAAAAAGAAATTTTTCCTACAGTTCCTGACAACACGGAATCAGTTAAATAAATTGCTATCCCATTCACTAATGAGGTTGTCAACGGGAAGGTCACTAAGTGCTTTAAGGATCACTTTCAGAATATTCAAATTTCCTATAGAACCAAACTAAATTTAGGATCGCAATTGGTTAACTCAAAAGATAAAATAGATAAACTCTCAAAAAGTGGCATATATCTTCTAAATTGTGACTCTTGTAATAGCTCTTATATTGGTAGAACATGTAGACCCCTTAAAACTAGAATAACAGAACATCTAACAAGATCAACTTCGGCTTTGGTACACATTTAAAAGAACTCAAACACAACTTTAGTCCACAAAAAATTCAAAATCTTGCACAACACTACATCTAAAAACTTTAATAGACTAGATTTTCTCGAAGACATAGAAAAAACAAAGAGCTTAATACCAACAACTTATGTCTTAACACTCAAGTTAACCTTAATAGATCTTTTTACCTTTGCATAGGCTTCTTATGAACTAAATCACTCGATGATGAAAAACAATTTAGCCCCATTTTGGGTGATCCAACCTCCTTGTTCTTTGCATATTACATGATTTCCATATTCTTTTCAACAATTCAATTTATTAAAAACAATCTTTTCGACCCTAACATAACAGTTAATTAATTTAAGTTTTTTTCATTTGTCTGCTGCACTCTGCCTGCCTCCATTCCTGGGGGTCTCAAAGAACCTCCACTCTCCGCTATGTCCTCCTTATAACCATAATAACCCCCTATCAAACAATACAACCGCTTCCTTTCTAACTCCACTAACATCTCCTCTCATTTTCCCAACCTGACTTCTTGGTAGACCCCACGGAATGTCAGGAGAATGAGTTGGGGACCTTTAGATATTAATTTTCTTTTTCAAAATTTCTTCTTTTTTAAAAATTTTTAAAAATTTGTTTCTTAAAAAAAAAAAATATATTTTAAAATTTTTCATTTAAAAAACCAAATTTCACTCTGTAACGTTTCTCAAACAAAACAATTTTCAAATTTTTCATAGTTCATTATAATTTACGTTTCTGTTTAGAAGTAAGAATTTCTCAGTTATATTAAAAGTTTCAAAATACAATATTTCAATCTGATTTCTTGAACGCCCCCGGTTTTCATAAAATTCACATTTGTCATAATTTACTACAAATTACGATTTCTTAATTATATTAAAGTTATAACAGATAATCATTACTTAAAATTGTTTTTGATTTCATTTCTCTTCAAGCCTTTAAACATAATAATTGTACAGTTCTTAATAACCACACTCTAAATAACCTCGGAGTAATACCTTTTCTATACCCTTTAAAATGGTTGTCTATCCTTTTATACGTCGTACAATGGTTCCCTAACCTAACACAATCATGTTCGTCTTTCCACAAAATGGTATAGTTTTTAAATTTTTAAATTTCACCCTTTAATAAGGGAAAATGTAACAAATATTAATGTTGTTTGACTTTTATTTTAATTTGTGTAATAATGTGATATTTTATTGAAGGCCTCTAAATGTTTTGTTGGCTCAAATTTGCTGCGGCTCCTGCTTGACGACGAGTAAGTTTTGAACTTTTCTTTTCTTTTGCTTTTTCTTTTCCATACCAGGTCTACTAAATTCATCACTTCACATTGATTTACTATATTTAATGTTTAATTTCACGCAAAATAAATTTTAAAATATAAAAAATTTAAAAAATCACTAAAATACAGTTTTTTGAAAATTTCCCTTAAAATATTCCAACAAAAATTTTTCAATCTTTCTTTTAAAGTTCATTTCTTGCTTGTAGATAGCACTGATGATGGTTTTACCGAAAGCGCTCTGCTAGGATTTTTTAATAAAAATTTGCACGAAATACAAAGTCTCTTCCTTTCCTAAATATATAATAATTAAAATACTTATGTGAATTTATGTACCCAATCTCATACTTTTAAGTTTTGTTTTCAATATCTCCAATAAAGATATTTTTAATATAATATTTGTTTTTTGTTATAAAATATTAAAGTTTGATGTAAAAAATACTAAATAACAATATTTTGGAATTAACTAAATAACAAAATATAAATTTAAAAATTAAAAACCTTATTAAGTAGTACCAATGCTGAATTACCCCGTTACACAGCTAAACCAATTCTGTGACTAATGAAACTTCGAGATTTTTTGCATGGATTTTTTTTTAAATTTCATTAATAAAACCCTTAAGACCAAAAGTTTTAACAGCAAAAGAAATAATGATAAAGAGGTCTTCAAGCTCTTTATATCTTAGATGTTGTTTATTCTCGGCAAGACAAGCACCTACTGATTTAGAAGTTTTGTCCAGATAGGATTTTGCAAGTGTATGGCTGCACGTAGCATCCAAAAGTAATTGTTTTTCAAATTTCCAGGGTATTAAGGTCATTCCATTTACACGTTCTTCATCACTTTTGCAAACTCCAAGAGGCTCTAACACAGAAAGATTTTCAGCTAAAATCAGAGCTCCCTTGAAAATGTCATTTACCTCACTGTGTCTAGAAGTACGTCCTGCGCTTTCTTTGCACCTTAACCCATGAAGGCCATAAATATCAGCATTTTCGCCGCAAACGCAGGTGTGCTCTCCACACACAGGCAGACCAAGTCTGAGAGCGATGGAAATAAGGAATGTTTTGTTATCTAACAAATTTTCCAAGGACACGGAAGTGCGTTAATCCAAGCATTACTTTTAGGGGCCTGAAGAGCAAGTAGACATGGCTTATCTTCACTTGTCTGGCATATATTTGTAGTATTTTTGTGACAAGCTTGGCAAATCAAATAGTCAAAATCTTTGTGTTTTTTTGGTATTTTTGTGGTTGATTTTGAAAATTGCAAACAGATAACCATCTTATAAAACAATTGCTGTCGCAAAAATATAAGAAAGGTAAAATTTTGGAAATAAATCTAATACGTCAATAATTGAACCTAAAGAGACAGAAATAGACAGGGTGAATATATCTCTTATTCCGAGACCTCCAAATTTTTCTGGAAGGGTGCTTAGTAACCAAGAATTTAATTTAATATCACAATTTGTTATACCTTTAAGCAAACTCTGTAATACATTATCAAATTCACGAAGCAAATCTGGAGATTTCCAACAAGGTGAACATCTTAACAAATAAGACATTCGAGGAATAGCAAAGAAATATTTTAGTAAATAATAGAAAATAAGTCTTAAATTCACACTTATCAAAATTTAAATTTAAACCCAAATCTTTACTTCCTCTGATTATCTTATGTTAATTATCTAAAACCAAATTTGGGTTTCCAGCACATGTACCGTCATCTAGACACCAAAGAGTTATTTCTGTATCTAATGATGAAATAGGTGGTTAAACAATAATAAAGTTATAGTGGAAATTACTTGATAAAACCTTTCGTGTAACATACACTCTGGATACGTCAGACACAAACTGGTTTGGCGCACTATAATACGCTCAGAAACATTGCGCGTAGGTTAAAGCACCGCCTAATAAAACACTTTTTTTAAAAAATTCTTAGCAAAAATTTACATCCTTTCTATCCCCAAAATACAAAAACCCTAACATTTAACTCTTTTGCTTGTTTAGTGTTGGGCACTGGGATAATATTCACTTGTTTTCAGCTAATGGGGTAAATGCACATGGTAATAAAATAACACAGATAGAGAATCGTAAATAATAAAACAAAAAAAAAATAGTTATAAATTTAGTTTATCAGAACCCGCCGTGATAGATTCTATGCCTCGAAATATGTACAAAATTCAGTTACTAGAGAAAATAAAAAATAAATTTTAGTAAGGTCATTATTTAAATGAAATTCAGCCAAGTGACGAATGCATCGTTTAATATTTAACAATAAATTAAACTAACGATTAATTAATAATAAAAAACTATGGCAACATAGTACATTTTTAAATATTTAATGCAAACTGGTTGTAACAGATAAATAATTTAGTTTGGGATTTAGCGTTTAAAATCGATTAAACGTAGAAAAAAGTACAAAAAATAATTATCTTGCACGGAATAGGACAAAACAAAAAAAAAAAGGATAGGTTTGGCATGCTAACAGGGTACTATTACATATTTTTTTGAGAAACACACACTGCGATAAATAGCTTAAGTGGGCAATACTGCAGAACTTTTTTAACTGTGTTTTTTTTTAACAGATTTTTTAATATAATCTTTGCTTATAACATTTTATTGATAAATTGAGTTAGTGTCATATCTGGAGTAGACAACAATTCTATACATCATAGACTACAGCGTCTTGACATTATTTTAATATTAAAATTAAAGAATATTATAAGATTTCTTGTAAAATTTCATCAATAATTTAAAACTTTATAATAAAGGCAATAATAAATGATTTTCTTTAAATGTTGTTTTAATTTAATAAGTAATAGTAAAACCGTTTATTTTCCATATTTTATTACTGACTGTATTCTATAAGCGAATACAACAAATAATCTTCGTTTTTATTTGGAATGTCGTGTAAGTCTTCTAAATTATAAGTGCATTATATCAGTGGTGGCCATTAAGTACTAGAGACACAAGCGTGCGAGTAAAAAAGAAAAATCGCCGTATAACCCTTCTATCTCGCTCCACGTGCCTGATTGATCGGCAAGAAAAATATATACTCTGCTGACCAATCAGTCCGTAGAGCGGCGTATATACCTTTTCTTGCTTACCAATTACTACATCCGCTTCGTTGAGCGAGAGAGAAAGGTTGTACTCTTATTCTTCTTTCTCTCCTATGCACGGTATTCGAACGGCCAAGAGGAAGGTTGCCTCTAGTAGAATATGGTTTAAGGTTGTGATGAATAATCTTAGTAGGTTTACAATGACGAAATTTCTTGAGAGCCGCGGTCCATAGCTTGGTCTGCTCTAAAATTTTTAACAAATATAAAAGACATTATAAAAATTGCACATTTTTACCCGGGACGCCGTGTATTTAGGGAGTAGCTTAGGACTTTGCAATCTGATTAAAGTTGAGTTTCTAAGGTCATAATTGTTTTAGAATTTAATATACAGGTAGGATTTTATACACTAAACAAAAAAAATTGCTACATTTTATTTATCAGACCCCAAACCAAACGCGATTTAAAGTACGATAAAATTAGCAATTTTCGTACTTTATACTCACTCTAAAGGCTAGATTCGTTATTGGTTATGAATGAGAATGATCTGTTTTACAATTTTTGGGATTGTATGCCTTGGAGGGTTCAAATAAGGCAGAAAGTTTGTATAGAAAAATCGTCATTATTGAAGTTGAATATATGTAAGTTGGAAATAAGGCTTCAGACTACAAAGAAAAATAGGAGACGTCAGCTTTCAAAAGATTTAGGGAAACTTCTTCTCCAAATATACCTGTCGTTGGAAACGTTTTTTTGGCAACAAAAAAAAATAAAAATATAAATGTAGAAAAACGGTCTGATACCGAAATAATCATTTAGCACTTAAGAACTGTAAAAAATAACAAAACATTTGGGAAACGCCAAAACCACTCTTTTTAACCTTCAACTACGCCAGATCGCTGAAATTATTTTTTTAAATTTAAATGAATCGATCCAACTCTCCTATCAGTCTAAGATTCTGGGACAATTATTGTCCTAGAGTGATAAAAAAGCCATACAAAAATAATTAGACCGGTGCAACTCCATCTCAACCCTTAAGTACCTTCGAGGCAGAAAAATATTCAAAGTGAATTGATCCAACTCTCATACCGGTCTGAAATTTTTTGGACGATAGTCCTAGAGTCATAACAATGCTGGAAAACAATAATTGGACTGGTATTACCCTTGAACCATCCATTCTTAACCCTGAATTACCTCCAAAGGCCGAAAAAATGTTAACATGAATAGATCTATCTCTTATACAGGTCTTAAATTTCACGACGACTGTTCTATAGTCATATAAAACCTAAAACGTTTCCGTATTCCTGAAGGGGAAGAATTAAAGTGGATGTTTGTATGGAATTTTGCTATTTCTTGACCAAGAAGTATAAAAAGTGGTATATAAGCTCTTGATTACGAATACAAATTATCTGTTTTAAAATTTTAGAAACTACATTCTTTGGGAGGGGGAGGGAGTTACAATGAGAATGCAACTTTGTATAAAACAATCATCCTTTTTAAATTTGTAAATATGACAGTTTCTAATTAGGCTTGTGATTACCTAGAAAAATGAAAACTGATCGTATTTTTGGAATTTTATCCCCTGAAAGATAAAAGGGGGAAAAACATCGTATTAAAAATTTAAAACTCATTCAAAAACGGTATTTATATTAGAAAATAATAACAAATGAAGTACGATGAAATAAAAATGCTTAATAGCGCGACTCGCGCTAATCCGCGGAGTGTGTGACGGAATTCGAAGCGAGGAGAGCGTGATGTGATATGACACGAGGAAGCGGGAAGGCACATAATTAAGCATTACTTTCCCAAAGGGCCGACACGTAAGGGCAGACGTCATTGTCGCTCGTATCAAATGTATGAAATTTTTATGATTTGTGTTGCGTTTTTACTTACGGGGGCAAAGCAGCTGGGGAAAAGCTATTAAGTTATACTATAATTTTTTTAACGCATAGTTTTAGTTTTTTTATTACTTTATTACCATATATATTTAAAATTAAATATAGTATTATCATATTCAGTATACCCAAGAAGTTGAGTCATCTAGGACATATTATAAAGTTTTATACGTATAACGCTGTTAATATTACACTTCCCGTGGCTAAATTAGAAGCAATTACTAGAGTCGGCAAGAGAGACATTCATTCGATTTAAGTCCCAAAGCGCGTGTACTCATTAGCCGGATTTTGGTCTATTAAGCGATTATAAGACTTTATCCTTCAATACTTAGTTTGGGTAATCGCTGTTGGTTTGTTAGATATTTACCTAGGGATATTATAAATCTTTTGGCCAACTAAGCTCTATTTAGCTTGGCAAATTCTTCTTTAAAAATGTTTACAATATACAAGTAAAAGGACAGTCCCTAAATAAATATTTATTAGATTTGTTTTATTTTATGTGTGCTTGATTTTCTTAAAATGTTTTAAAAAATATTAAAAAAAGTGTGGGCCATTTTAGTAAGGCATGTATTGGAATTTCAGGAAATATGAGAGACAGAAAAATGCATATATGTATATGCATAATTGTATAGAATAATAGTAACAAAAAACATGAAAAGACATAAAATGATTTTATTCTCTATAAAGTTGATGTGTTTTTAAGTACTATAATACTATATACTATATACTATATACTATATACTATATACTATATACTATATACTATATACTATATACTATATACTATATACTATATACTATATACTATATACTATATACTATATACTATATACTATATACTATATAATATATACTATATACTATATACTATATACTATATACTATATACTATATACTATATACTATATACTATATACTATATACTATATACTATATACTATATACTATATACTATATACTATATACTATATACTACATAAAAATATTTATTTTGTTATAGTACTTAAAAACAAATCAATTTTATAAAGAATTCCATCTTTTTATGTCCTTTCATGTTTTTTGTTACTATTATTACGAGATCAGAGTAGCTCTTCATAATAATCTATAAAACAAAGAATAATTTTTAAATAATAATATATAAATATCTCTATTCTGGAGAAAAACCTAATAATTTTTCTTATAATAAAAACTACTATTTATTAATTTTAAAATTCCAACTAGATTATACTTCCCACAGAAAAACTAAAAAATGTCGTAAAAAACGATTCTATTCCAGTAGATTTTTAATCGCCATAGTAGTTTATTTTCTATAATATTTGATTAAAATTTTTAATAAAGCAATCACAAGAAGCACTACAAAATATTTATTTTGACTAAAAATATACACGAGTTCACAAAAGAATACAAAAATTGGTTTTATTAAACAAAGTACTGCTCCTATTAGACAAAGCAAACACGTCATTTTTTTAAAACGTAACTTGTCACTTGCCAACGTTTAAGGAGTTTCAAATTCCATTATTTCGTTTTGACCGTATCCCCACAGAAAAAAATAGAAATCTAAATCTGGCAACTTAGCGGGAAATAATGTTGTGTCTAAAAGTAATTCTTATTAGATCTTTGACAGCTCCAAAATTGATTCTTTACAGAAATTTAACTGATTTGAATTTTTTCTCTAAAAAGAATATTGCTACTTTTTATAAAAAAATGTATTAAAAATAGGGAAAAACTATCTTTTGTACAAATTCTAGTTTTTTATGTTCTCTTTACCAAAATTTTATATTAAAAAAAATATCAATATATTACAGTTTATGCTTAAACAAAAAATAAAATAACTGTTTATGGAAACCATTAGGTAAAGAAATGTAAACAATTTTTTATCCTAGTTATTATTTTTTACAAAATATGTTCAATCTTAATTAAAAAAAAATGTAAAATACATTAAAGTAGTGGTTAAGTGGGTTGAACAGTCAGGACCCTTGGGCCTTATAGCAGTCTCCGACGTCACAAATCAGAACGCCCATTATAGAGCCTTTATCACGATCATTAGCTCTGACGTCACGAACGTCACAGATCTCTCTACGTCAAAAATCTCGACGTCACAAACCTACGTCACAGGTCACACAAGTAGGGAGAGCTAGTGCGTTTGGCGCCACCCGAACCCGGCTCAGATCGATATCTCGAAATCTTGACGTCACTGTTACGTATGTGTTAGGAGCTGTTTACGTCGAACTGAACCACTCTAAACACTCGAATCACTCGAACCACTCAAATCACTCGAACCAATCGAACCGCTCGAACCACTCAAACCACTCGAACAACCTAACCTGATCAACCTGATCCTGGTGAACCTGGCGAACCTGAACCTGGTTCGACCGGTTCGAGAGTTTAGAGTGGTTAGAGTGGTTTAGTCCGACGTAAACAGCTCCTAACACATACCTAACAGTGACGTCAAGATTTCGAGATATCGATCTGAGCCGGGTTTGGGTGGCGCCAAACGCACTAGCTGTCCTACTCATTAAAATGTTTAATTTATAAAAGGCACATTAAATATGTGGTGCAAAACCAAAGAAATATAAGTTACTTTAAACCATCTTTAATTAAAAGTACTCACTTTAAGGATTTCTTTAGAAGTTTGCATATCTATGAACGCATTAAGATTTTTTTTTGTTAAGGTTTTGTCATTAATTTAGAAACTAAACTTTGCCATAATTTATTAGGCTACCTTCCTGTTTCCTACTTTTTTATCCTTGGTGTTAAAATTTTATTTGACACGCCATTTGCTTAATATATGGCCAGCAAAATGCCAATATATTTAACACTGATTTTAAACTAAATATTTATATATATATATTTTTTTTGAACACACAAAATGCGATATGCAATGACTTTTTTTATTATTGTGGCTATATTTTTGGGGACATTTTTTTATTCACAGTAATAATGTTTTGACCCCAAGAAAAATGCTCTTAATATTGTATATCCCAAAACTAATTTTTTATGTCAAATTAACTCATGTGTTCTTAATTTATGTCCCCAAATTTGTATTTTAATTAAATAAATAATTATCGTTAATTATGTCCAAGAAATTGTTTTTATGCTCGAAATAATAAATATGTTCCCTTGATAGTAGATCTGTCCACAGATGAATTAAATTTTCTATTACCAAAATAAGAGCTTCATTTATTTCTGGTTAGTTTTAATTAGTTCTGGTTAGTTCTGTTAATGTAATTTTGTTCTTTTATCATTAAATGTGTTTTTGTGTCATTGCATATAATTTACATATAATTGTTTTTAAAGGTTTAGGTTTAACAGGTTGGTGAAAAATCTATAATTTTTAGAACATACAATTATATATGATAACTAAATAGTGAATAATTTGGTAACTGATTTTCTAATGGATATTTATGTTATGAGGATTATAATCACGATCATTATGGTACAAGCCGTAAATAGATCAGACGAGGCGTTAGCCGAGTCTGATAACACGGCGTGTGCCATTATGATTGTTTCTGATCCAAATGTTATACAAAATTTTTTATTTCGACGATTTCTTTAAAAGTAAATTTGTGGTTGCATTTAAGTAAGTGATGTAAACGTGGCTTAATTTTAGTAATGTGCCTAGCAACCTAAGGTAACAACGGAATTGTTAACTTCTATTCTCATGTCATTATCAAAGTTAAATTTATTAAAAAGTTTATCAAGCATTGTAAAATAAATAATTTACTTCCAGAAATTGAAAATTAAGCTAATTGTGCAGTTGCTGGATTAATGCCTGAAAAGTCTAAAAGCGTATACGAAAAAACATATGCCAAATATGAAAGTTGGTGTTAAAAGAAAAATGTTGAGAATATTGCGCACAAAAGGGTACTTTATCAAAGTAAGTTTAGTCACCTGATTGCGTTTTTAAAACGAAATTCCGATTCTTACCAACTCAAAAAGTCCAGACTTTTTACTAAAAAAAAAATTTAA
>JAHBCN010009410.1:0-35257 GCA_019359885.1 Listronotus oregonensis
TTTAAACTCACCCCTTTAAAAAAGTAAGGGTTTTAAACAATTTTAATATAGGACCTTATAGCTCTTGAAAAAACGAACAAAATGTTTTTTTAAAAAACTTTTTATCACAAAAACTGAAGAATTGAACAATTTTTTGGAGCATCTAAAAGCGATTCGATGCATTTTTTTAAATCCGCGGATTTTTACTTTTTTGTTGCTTTGTAAGATTGTAAGGGATGGGTTTTTGAGAATTAAAAAATTAATTAGTTATACTTTTGGGCAGTCACATTTTTTAATTACAACTTTGTGATAATGTGTTAATTTTTCTAGGGTAAACATTTTTTTTATTAAATCATTATAAGGGTTGATTTTCAAGGGTTGAAATATATTAAGTTAAGAAGTTTGGCTTGTTGTTTTATCTTATCAGGAATTGGTTTCTGTCTGAAAATGAAGGTCCTTAGAAAAATCTAAAGGGTCCAAAATGATTATGCAAAAGCTACGTTTTTTTTTTATTAAAATGAAAACAGCCAGTCTCTTGTCATTGCTCCACAACTAAAAAAACCTAAAAAATTTGTTCCCAAAACGAATCAGCTTTGTTCAGCAATTGTTTCACAGCAAGTGTCAGGTTATTCCATAAAAAAAAATGGTAAAAAGTCTTATTCAACGTTGCTTCAGTCACCAATTCATATTTTCTCTCATAAGGTTTTTTTTACTGTATAGTATACCAATAAATCCAGCTTACCGAAACCTAGATTTTCTAATAATAAACTTACTTTGGCCTAAAAATGGAGTTACATCGTTTTTCCCACCGATTTTTCATTTGTTTTAGTTTAAGGTATGTAGCTATTTTATTTTTCCTTAAATTAAAAAATAAAATATTATTAAATTTTTACATTTTGTACGCAAAATAAATCATTTTTCTTTAATTTAATTTGTAGGGTTCTTGAACTTTGTTTTCAAAATTAATATGGTTACGAACAACCGTACCCTGTATCCAATAAAACACCATTTTTTTCTCATAACACACAGAAGCCACCGTGAAAATTAAAAACCTAAAAATACCAACGTTCCATTCATACGAAAAAAATCTTCCGTCTGTCTACAGATTCGTTTCGTCAGGTAGGCCGTGACTTCGCTGTTTGTATTTCTTTTAAACTTTCTTTTGTCTTCCATTGTACCGTTTTCGAAACACTGAGAAACAAAACGTAGTCAAAACGGCATTTAGAATTGGAGACAAATTCATTGAGTTTTCGAATGATTTATGGCCGATTTTAGAGTCAGCCTCTCCCAGTGGAATAAATTAAAATGTCAATAGGTTTTGGTAGCGGAAGGCAATTTTGGTCCGATAAATCTAAGGACAAAAGAGGGCCGCGTACATTCACGGACACGAAATGTTTTTTTGATTGCGCTGGGTACAAAAGATATAGAAAAGGTTGTAGTTTATGGAGAAGGGTTATGAGGGAATAGTGGTTGCGTTATATGACTTGTGAGTTTTATTAGTTTATAAATAAAGAAGGCAATGCTAAGGTTACTGATGTGGGATATCTATTTATTTACAATTATTTAACGTATAGTTAACAGTGGGTCTGTTTTAAAAAATGCAAAATAGTACCTTTGCCACTAAATATATGTTATATATAATATATATATATATATATATATATATATATATATATATATATATATATATATATATATATATATATATATATATATATATATATATATATATATATATATATATATATATATATATATATATTATATATATATATATATATATATATATATATATATATATATATATATATTTATATATATATAATTATTATATATTATATATAATCAGGGTCCCACCAATTCGCCTCGGTTTTTCTACGAGAAATGAAAATAGTTTTAAAAAACTTTTAGCGCAGTCATATGTTGTCCGTGAGGAGAATTTTAAAATATTTTGAAAATACAGATTAAAAAAAGTACATATAAATTATATTTTATCTTATGGAACACCCTATATGTTTTTATATTTTTAGATACTATAGACCAAATAAAGGTGAGTTTTTTATAATTCCTATACCTAAAACTGACCGTTTTAAGGAATTTTGAGAAATTTGAAAATACAGACCATAATTTAAAAATTGTTTTTCACCCTGTAACATATTATAAGGAGCTGCTCGTAATTAAATTTACTGGTTAGCTTAAGGGTTTAAGTTAACTATTACATAAAATCTTACCTCAATATTATACAGAGTGGTGAAAAAAATGCCTCAAAGTTTGGACACACATTTTATTAAATAACTTTCTAAAGTTAAATGGAACACCCTGTATTTTGTGGCCTATTTTGACGAAAACTAGATTTCCTTTAAAACTATTTAGGGTTTCCTTAGCCTATCTCTTCTGCTTTTTATGCAAAAGAAGTTTTTATATTTGACTTATGATTTATTCCTTTATCTTAAAAAAAGGAACACCCTGTACTGTATGGAATGACGCTTGTTATAATACCTTTGGGCATATACTCTTGATGCTAATAAATAGTTTTCCTGACACTCACCGATTACCAAAATCATGTCATCTTACTCATTTTAACTAATTAAAATGTAACAAACATCTTTTAAAACGATTATAATTTTAAACTAGTTTAATCAAAGATAATGGTTGGGAAATTACAAGTGTCACTGTCAAATATTTTTTGTTTACAAATAATAATTAACGTAATCTAGACCAAAGCCCACTATTATTGAAAAAATATAAATATAATCGAACCTTTGGTGACAGTCATATTGAAATGTATGTTTTTATTAATCTCATAATAATATTATTTTGGGATTTAATTTACCATAAAGCCTAATATATTTGCTAAGAAACAAGGGCATTTTAACATATTTCGTCCCAACAATTAAGATAGATGTACCTTTTACTATATTTTCACCCTCATTTTTAAGAATGCTTTAATATTTTAGAAATGGCAATAAATTGGAGTTATTCCTTTTGCCTGCATTTTGCTTCAGACACATCTCATTTTCAAAAATTTAAACTTGTGCTTTTAGCGAATCTGCGTAGTCCTTAATAAAAAGGTTTTTTAGTTACAGTACAGGGTGTCCCATTTTTAAGATAAAGGAATTACTCATAAGTTAAATATATAAACGTCTTTGGATAAAAAGTAGAAGAGATAGGTATAGAAAACCCTAATACAGTTTTAAAGGGAATCTAGTTTTGCGTCAAAATAGGCCACTAAATACTGGGTGTTTCATTTAACTTTAGGAAGTTATTTAATAAAATGTGTGTCCAAACTTTGAGGCATTTTTTTACCACTCTGTATAATATTGAGGTAAGACTTTTATGTAATAGTTGACTATAACCCTTAACTAAGCAGTAAATTTAATTACGAGGTTCTCCTTATATGTTACAGGGTGTAAAGATTTTTTAAATTATGGTCTGTATTTTTAATTTCTCTAACGTTCTCAGAAACGGTCAGTCTTAGGTATAGGAATTATAACAGTAACTTACCTTGATTTGGTCTATAGTATCTAAAAATATAAAGAAATATGGGGTGTTCCATAAGAAAAAATATAACTTTGATATGTACTTCTTTTTTGGGACACCCTGTATATTTAAAAATTATTTTAAAATATGCTCCTCGGACCCATATATATATATATATATATATATATATATATATATATATATATATATATATATATATATATATATATATATATTTATATATATATATATATATATATTTTTATTTGAAATTTATTAGTATAAAAATAAAAATGGGACAACAATTACGTAAAAACCATGTGCAGAAAGCTGATAATTATTTGCCAAAAACGACTGTCAATTTGACAGCTTTTATCTTGGCAATTAATAGATCGATTAACAATTTTAATATACCAATAATATTTATGTCATTCCAAGTACTTTTAAACCATGTTTTTACTAGTAATTTAACAAGAAGGTAAATTACATCCGAAAATTTGTTTAAGCCCATGATTATTTCGTAAATTATCCTGAGTCAAAGACGAGGTATAATTTTCTAAAGGTATTCATGAGCAAAAAAACATTTCTGGAGGTCAACCAATTTAAAAAATGTGTTTTTGATAGTTAAAATATTTTTAAAAAATTTTAAAATTTTTCTTGATTTTTTTTTTTTTTTAATTCTGGAAGTAGTCCAATAAATGAAGGGACAAAGCTGTAAATAAATTTGTACAGTTTTCTCTTGTAGCGCAATTTTTAGCGCTTCGGGAGGGCTTCCGAGCAAAAAAAAGTTTATCAACATTAACAGGTGGGAAAGGGCTAAAAATGGCCCCTCAAGGCCCGAAATATGGATTTTCCCGCTAATATCTGCTAAAATATGCCAATTGGAGAATTTTTGTTTTGACAAAAAATAAAGATCGCTTTGTTATTTATTAAACTGGTCCTTATACTTTTTATCGAAAAATCGGTAGCTTTCGAGATAACGGGACCCAATGGATTTACTTTAAGCGCGCGGACGAATTGTTCCATTACTCGGGCAATAATGTACATTTTTTAATCATTCAAAGTTCATCTGAATGGAAAAACCCATACCTATCATTGCATATGAGTTTGGGTCCAGTCTGAATTTTCTAGAATATTAAAAAAAGCGGTCAAAATGTTTCTTAAGAGTATCTCATTAATTTATTGATATTTTTTGAAAAAATGGTTTGTTATTAACATTTCTGTTTTATAATGAGACCTTAGCAAGTGTTCAATGATCCCAGAAAATTTTATTCACCATCTTTCTTGCGTTTTGATAAAAATTGTTGTGCCCATCTAAATTTTTTAGCCGTTTCCTGAGTTCTAGAAAATCTAGAATAAACGCGAATCAAAAACTCATCCTCTATTAAAATGCTTTTTAATGCACATTATTTGAAAGCTTAGATTGTCTAGTTTCTAAATGTACTTTTTTTTTAATAAAGTCCAATAATTTGTCCAAAATCAAGGAAACTCATCCCACCAGTGACTCGCGGAATCACAACTAACCACATCTATTCAGTGTGGAATGTTATGGATTTTTCGACGGCCGTTTTTGCGAAAAATATTGGTGTTGCGAAAAAGGTAAGGACTATTTTTGTAGATTTCGAGGTGATCTTTATTTTTTGTTTAAAAAAAAATTTCTAATTTGCACATTTTGGCAGATATTCGCGGGAAACTTATTTTTGGGACCATTTTCAGCGGGTTCCTACGTCGGAATCGTGATAAACTTTATCTCGCCTAAGAGTTGCGCCACAAATAAAAACTGTACATATTTATTTACAGCTTTGGGTACTTTCAAGTCTTTAGTTACTGGACTTAAGCTTTTTAAATTAAAAAGAAATTGTAAAAGTATTTAAATTTTAATTTTATTTTTAATTTACGCATTTTTTGACTTATCATCTTTTACCCATTTTTTGCATATAACACAAAATTGCATTTTTGGACTTACATCACTTTTTTCCGAAGTGGTGGTAACAAAATTGGTTTTTAAGAAAATCTTGACACACCAGTAATGTACTTTAAAAGTGTTATATTAGCTTAAGAAATTAGTTTATTTAACAAAATATCCAAATATGGCATAAATACGACAAACTGTAAAATTTAAAGGACCGCTAATCCTCCTTGCGATTACAAGACTAATATTAAAACCATAAAGGCTTTTAAATGGGTCGCAAGTGTTCCAGTAGGACCGACAGATTTATCGCTTTTTTCCAAGTGGTGCGGCGAGATGAATCTGTAACTTTTAACGAACTTATGCGACAGACATTTCTTAAGAAAGAAAACAGCACACCCGGCAATCGGTTTACGACAGAGACGCAAGTTCGTGAATTTGTAATGAGCATATACAGGAAAAATAAAAAGGTTTGTCCAGAGATTAAATTAAAAAATACATTTTATGGATTACTTTACCGGGCGTATAAAACAACAATTAATTATACTGATTTTATTTAAGAATAGGTGCGTTTTTTCATATATTGTTGGGATTTTTAAAAATACAATATAAAAGGTACATCTATTGTTATCTAGGCGCATGGTACTGCGCCAGACCAAGTTTCAGGCAGTGCGTTTATTACGCGAAAGGTTTCAGCATGTTTCCCCCTCCTTGCTTCGTTATCGTTCCTCATAAAGATATGAGATTTGGTAGGTAAATTCACATAAGTATTTTAGTTACCTGTAAAAAAATTTAGAAAGTTGTCAAATGGTTTCTGAGATATTCGATTTTAAAAATCTCCCACTTTACTACTGACTGATACAAGTAAAAAAAAAATCTGAACACTAAACATTTTTATTTGAAACGCCCTGAAATAACTGATTAAACCTAAGTTTCTAAGTTTATAATGGTCTTAGAATTTAAAATGAAGCTAAAATTTTACTTCATTTATTAAATTCAAAGACTTATGTAAAATAAGGGCTAAGTTCCTATCCAAAAATCTCGGCTTTCCGTCCACAACTTTAGTCTAAATAAGTTCGTTTCATCAAAGAAATCACCTCTGACCGACATTTTTATACATTTTTCTAACACATCTTTTTGTTTATTATTCCAAGACGTTTGCAGAGCCTTCCAAAGATCATTCGAAGAAGTGGGATTCAATTTTCTAATTTGCCGATCCACTTCATCCCACAATAATTCTATTGGATTTAGGTCGGGAGATTGCGGGGGTCATTTTATTATTTCTAACTTACTTCTATCTTATTATTTTTTAAATAGTTGACACAAAGCTTAAATGTGTGCTTTGGGTCATTATCTTACTGAAACACATACCCACGGCCAATTAGTCGCATCCCAGAAGGGTTAGCATGCGTTTTTAATATGTACTGGCAACCATTTCTGTCGAGAGTTCCTTTAATTCTGTAGAGATCCCCTACTTCAACATATAAAAAACACCCCCACACCATCACAGAGCCACCTCCATATTTAACAGTTGGAAGTATAGCATCGGGGTGCATTTTGTCTGAAGGGCCGCGACGAACATAAATTTCCCCTTTGACTTATCAGTCCACAGGACTTGTTTCCCGTTTTCTATTAATCTTTATGTGCATGAGCCCCTTTTTAGTCTTTTTTTCTGTTTCTGCGTCGCAAAAATGGTTTCTTTGCAGAAATTCTACCATTTGGGCCAGCTTTTTGTAAGCGTTTCTTTACTACAATTTTATGATACCCTTTTATCTGCTTTCTGTTTCCGACCGCATGAATTTTCGGTGCTGTAAGCTTCCTATTCATTTTAAGCATGATAATTAGGGATTTATTCTCTGCTTTAAAATTTACACGGGGCCTTCCACTGCGTTTTCTGTCCTGATTTGAACCAGTTTTTTCGAAACGAGTAATGACATCTCCGGCAGTAGAACGTGGTAAATTTAATTTATTTGCAATACAGAGAGGTATTAGAGACTACTTTTTACTTTTGAACAACTTTTTCTAGTAACCTATTTCCATATCTTCTCAAATAAATGCACTTTACTCTTGTACCATTTAAAGTTTTTTTAAATTTCTGAACACCGCTTATAAAATATGTAAATTGTTTCTATCCCAATCTTACTCTAACAAGTAGCAAAAATTTTTATTAAGAGTAGCTTTTTTCGATAAAATTAAAAATAAAGAAGTTTTTCATGTTCATCACCTTTCCGTTGGACATACTGTATATATATATATATATATATATATATATATATATATATATATATATATATATATATATATATATATATATATATATATATATATATATATATATATATATATATATATATATATATATCACATTACCCAAGCTTTAATGGGAAGTAGTTCAAAAATCTTAGTTGTTGTTGGCGTAAAATTTAATATCTGCATGTTTTAGTACTAATATCGCCATCGTTGACAAAAGTGGAAAACTTGGCACCTCTGATAGTTAGTACTTATGCTTTATACAAGCCTTCGTGGGTTGTCATATGGATAAAAAAAAAGAAAAAAAAATGTAAAGTGTTTTGCTTAAGTTACTTTAGTACGTTACGTTAAATAACGACTGGAAACATTCAGACATGAATCCGTTTATTTAAATCTGATGTTAATTGGAAAAAATATGGTTCCTGCATTGTCTATTTAAATCCAATATTAGTACGTTTGATTTTATCTATGGCTTACAGATAGCGATATGAAAACAGACACGCAAAAAAAGGAATGGAACAAAAGCATCCCACAGTAGCAGCAAATAACGGTATATCCCCATAACTCATGCAAAGACATAAACAACAACAAAAGAATAAAATACTCAACACTTTTACTACCTTGCCCAGGTCTATTAAAATTCAATAAAAGCAACCCCGAAAGACATTAAAAATGTTAATCTTCAGAATCTAACCTCACTAATAATAGGTCCTGGCTATAAGACAAAACCTCACACTCCAACGATTCGCAAAAGCCGCATTAACAGGGCGCAGAAAACGAAAACACATGGTATATGATAATAGGGGGCTATCCAATATGATAATAAGCGATTATGCAAAATGACATACCCTGTACACATACTTCCCCGATGCGCTTTCTCTTATAGACACCCCGCAGGGAGGGTATGGTCGTCCGTTTAAGACAAGGTAGTCGAAAGGGTTAAATGGGTCTTTTTCTTGGGTCTTAATCTCTAGTTTTTTGCATAGAGCAGCGATTTTTTATGCTAGAGCTGTTAACGATGGTGATTTAAATTTTTTCCTCGCCTCGGGAAGGGATTTGAATATTATTTACGGAAGGAAGTTGAGTTTCCCATGGATGAAAAAAATCCGGTTTTTTAAGAGGTATGTAAACGGTGGTTTGAGTGAATTTTTTGCTTGGTATCAAATAGTACTTGCCTTTGGAATTTAAATTTCCGAAAACAAGTATTTAAAACCAGGTAAAAAATATCTGGCTCAAAATCTGAGTATGAATGGTATTTAGTAAAACAAGTCCTCTAATGAAACAACCTTAAAACCAAAATATTAATTAATCTACAATTTTAAATACCCTCGCTACTGAGGTAACAATAGGCTGTTTGCCTCAATTGAAAATAAGCTTTAAATTGTGGTCATCCTCTCAGATAATATTATAAAGAAGCATATTTCTCTATAATATAAAGTATAATATGCATATTTATGGGCGACACAATGTGGTTCTGTGCTCGTAATTTGCCCTCGCCTCTGACCCCATGCTCTTTTTTTTTAATACCGTTGTTTTAACGGGAATATGTTCTGCATGCTGAGAGATGTGATTGGGTTTTTGACATTTTTTGGGCTTTAACCGCTTTTTCTGTAAAAAATCAAAAATTTTTTCGCGTACTGTTATAAGCGTTATATACAATTTAATCGTGAAGTGAAAAAACGATTGGATTTGTGGATCAATAAAAAAATGCTTTTTTCTTTTTTCCCTTTTTACTTTTTGGCGGAGATAAATCGTACCCAAATTGGAGTGACAGATTTAAATCTTTTGAAAAAAAAAATAAAAAAACATGAAACGTGCCGACACCATTTACATAATGTAATGGAATTTGCTTTATTAGGCACCTAAATATAAGGGAACAACTAGTTTCCCCAGGGTAAATATTCAAAAATTTAACAAGATGACAAAAAATCGGTATGTTTTTCTAAAATTTTTGCTTAAATTTTTGGAATATTTGAATTGGCACTTCGAGGACATGAGGGCGGTGTCTCAGAAAACCCAAGTTTTGGCCTTATTAATTTTGGCAGAGCTTGACAAAACTTTGGAGGAACATTTAGAAAATCGACGTTTTTAAAAAGGGATTTAAAAAGAAATTCAAAATGACTTTTTGGACTTTTTTTTGAATACCGGAGAGAATTTTGGAAGAAATTCGTCAATCTCAAATCTGGCAATAATTGTAGCAAACGACTGATGTGTCCGCAAAGAGCAGTTAAAAACCCTTTTGGCGAACCCATAGAACGTTTCTGGACCCATCTAAACCCTATTAGTGTTAATGCAGAGTCCCTACCGCAAGTTTTTTAATGTAATTTCCCGACACAAAATCAACCAATAAATAATTCCTCAAAGCTACGATGGGGCAGCCGTAATGGTGGAAGGCATACTGGGTCAGGCGGATTGGGGGAAATTTCCTATGCTCATTTTTTTTCTTATCCCTCAATTTAATTTAAAAATTAAACTAAAAACTAAGACTTTTTTTTTTTGCAAAAAATCCCATTTTTTAAAAATTCAAACGTGTGATGTACTGACCAAACTTTAAAAAAACCCCATGGTGCAAAATAGGTGGAATTTTAACATCCCACTTTAATATTGTTTTTTAACATAGGGGGTCTTTAATAGAATGTATGGAGAACATAGAAGACTCTTTTACTAATCAAACTGTTTTAGTGCCGCGTCATCTATCAGGAAAATCTTGATAAAATTTTTTTTTTAATTTTTTTTCCCTGTTGCCTCATGTAGATGTTCTTTTTAAACTACAAAAATACAAACGACCCAGAAATAAACAAAAAAAATTTAGACTTTTTCTTGTGTCCAAAAATAACCAGTCGTTAGCCAACTTCTTCATTATCCACCGAGCCCTTATCTAAATTCGTAAAATGACAGTAAAAGGAAATTTCCGCTATGAAATCTGCGATGTAATTTTGAACTGTGCGAAAGATCGATTTGCAAAAAAACTGCGGCTACTTTATTTTATTCTAATAAATTTGGGGGGAAATTTTTGGGTAATTTTCCCCAGGGAAATTTTTAAAATTTTTTTTCTTTCAGACATAGATAAAGAACGTTTAAAAAATGAATTACTTTTTTGGCAGACTGTAATCTATAAAAGGGCATACCGTTTTAAAATTTTTAATAGAAAATAATTTATCGGGGCATTTCAAAAAACCAAAGAAAATTAGAAATTCTTATAACAAAATTTTTCGAGGCGAAAATTTTTTTAAAAGAAACAAAAAATTTTTTTCGTAATTCTATGACTCAGGATCGTCTAGTGGCTCTATCAATGCTATCAATTGAAAAGGAAATGATTCGTGAAATTTCAAATTTCAATGGGAAAGGGTTTCAACAGTTTTCTTCCAAAAAGGACAGAAGAATCAACAATTTATAAAAAATAAGCCTTTTGTCTTCGGAGACATTCTTTGACATTTACTTGTATAAACTGTTTTTCACTTGCTTCTTAAATCTGTTAAGTTTATATTTATGTTATTTTTAATTCTGGTTTTTTAAATGTATATTACTAATCGTTTGCTGTTAGAACCTCATATTTGTAACTCACGAGCCGCCACTGTATTTATTACTCATTGTTTTTAATAATAAATGTCCAAAACTTTGTGTTGTGTGTTATTTTTGAAACTATCTTAAATGTTGCGTGACCATTTTATATAAAAAATATATTTCAAGTAACATAATTATCCGTTTCGTACCTCAAAATGGACATACATTTTGTGCAAGCCGATAACAGAAACCTACCTGAGATAGACGCATTTATGATTGTGCGTGTCTTTAAAAATAACGTTGACTACTATGCTGCAGAACTGAAAAATGTAAAAACAGCTGTGTAAGTATTTAGTATTTCTTAAATCTCATTGTATGTTATGTTTATGGAGTGTAAAAATTCTTTGCGTAGCCCATTTTGTATTTCGTGTAATTTATTATATCAGTTTCCATCTGCAATTTAATAATAATAATGTCAAGTATAAAAAGAGAAAGTACCAACTTGCTAATAATTTAACTTCTAGAACAAACAAAATCATTCTAATCCAAAAGAAGCTAGCAGGATTTTTTATCTTACAAAAAATGATCTTCGTACATAAAAACATTTGAATGCGATAAAAAGCTGTGGGATCTCTTCGAGTTAATTGTAACCATTTTTTTTCCCCTTTTTAGGATTTGTTGGGACAGATAAAAACAGTTTTGTGGTGTTTTTAAGAAGTTTTGGGTTTGTGGCCTAACACCATTTATATACCATTTTAGCCAATAAATTAAGAATTTATTAACAAAATTCACTGTAGTTGCCCTCGTTGATAACTTTATTACTTGCCTATGACGTCACGCGTCACGTCATTACAGAGACAGCGTTTTTAGCGCGAATTTTATAATTTAAACTTTAACATTGAGTTTTATTGAAAATACAGTAGATTTCCCAGACATATAAAATATATTGTGTTTGTTAGGTACCAAAGAATAATTTAAAAGAATTTTTCAAAATAAGTCAAATAGCCTTTTGACGACACGATTGACAGATCCGTAATATTGATTTTTTAGCCAGTAACATTTTTTTTTTTTTTTATCCGATAGCAATTTTTTTCTAATTTTGACATTTTAAATGGGGTTATTTATACATAAGTAAAAGCGTCGTTTAAAAATTAAAACGCTAAATATGATATTATAAATAAAAATTTAAGTAATTAAAATACAAAGAAAACAGTAAAATTTCTAAAAAAGTAATTACACACGCCCACGAGACACAAGTTGAGCAACATAATTAAGTGGCATATATTTATGGATGTCAGCAACACCTTTATTATTGTACTTACCATAAATGCCTTTTTTATGGGAGTGCAATCAAGTTCTTCAAGGCAAGCAATAGCCAACAAGTAATATCAGTGAATCCCCGAGTTGGAGACTTTTATTATTGATAATCATAATAATATACGTATCTTTTTTGAAATTAAATACTGCATAAAAATATATATATTTTTATACCAGGTAACACAGCGGACATGTGACATTCCATAATTTTTTTTTCTTTATTGCAATTAATTTTTGAAATTTGGGTGATGTACCTGCATAGATAACCTAACTTTAGATATATAATGGCTAATCGCATTTATGGCAAGTTTATGCTAGCGCGCACTAAACAAACGACAGTGTCATTTAGCATGCGTATTTAAAAAGCAAAACCAGTGCCGGACTTAGAATTAATTAAACGCGTAACTGTCGGCATTACACGGTTTTATATCAGTTCAAAAACGACGAAGTTTGAACGCTTTCTGTATATTTAAAGGGTTTTGCTTTGGTTAAGGATCAGTAAAGGAATCGTGTAAAATACACTGTCACCTATCGTGTATTTAACTGGACTTGCATATGGCCGTACAATAAACGGTTTTTTGCGAGATTGGAACAATCTTATAGACAAAAGGTATAAAAAAATGTTGGTACTAATAACGTTAACTCTTTTTCTGCTTAGACTTATGTTTTTGGTAGCGAGAAAAGGATATTGTAAACATCTTAAATGTATTTATACAAAACAAGCATATATTTACTAGAGGCAGCCTTGCCGTTTGGCAGTGCGAGAGAGAAAAAAAATCATAGTATAACCTTTCAACGTGCCAATTGATCGACGCGAAAAGACCGACCAATCAGCACGCCGAGCGGGGTATATATATTCTTTTCACCGGCCAATGAGCAGGTTGGAGGGAGAGAAAGGTTATACCACTATTCTTTCTTTCTTGCACAAATGTTCGCTTTTCAAGCAGCAAGGGTACGTGCCTCTAGTAGGTATATGCTCCAAGGGAATACGTTTTATGTTGTAACCATGGTTACTGACTTTTTAGATTAATGCAATACATTTTTGTTCAGATTTTTTTAATCCAAAATAAACAATTATAGTAATTTTTTCAATTATGATTTTGTTAGAAAAATACGTATTGATAAAACAAAAAGTTAATTCTTAGATAAGCCACAAGAGTCATGTTTAGTCGCATTCTCCATTTTTTATTATTACTAACTATAACGCATCAGTTGTGAACCAGTATCAAAATTCGTGGCTTTCCATAGCTGAGCATTTAGAAGAACAAAAGGAATTTAAGGAGTTGACAACAACCCACTACTACAACTAACCACAAGTATAACTTATTTAAACGTGTTACAAGTACAGACGACGTTTGTCCGAGTCTGCCAGTCGCTTCTAGAATCGACTAGGCAAAGCCCAAAACAGATTATTTTACTTTCGACGTTTGACTAAAAAGTTAGGAACTTCTAGGTTTGACCAAAAATTCTTTTGTCAAAGGTCAAAATTGGAATTTATTTTTGTGTTAGCCCGAAGGCTTTGGTCTAACCTAGGATAAACCAGTCATTCCACAAAGAGACTGCATATCGACCTTTGACTATGACATATATAACACTAACATTTTTTTTAAAGAAAGTTAAAAAAAATTCTTAATAATAAAATTTTACATAAAAATGGTTCATACATTTTTTTGTAGCTGGCTGAGTTTTATCTGAGTGTCGCGCATCAGTATTTTGTTCGAAATTTTGACCTGCTTTACGTTTTAACATAAATTAAAAACTAGTAGAATACAAAATACTGCGCCAAAATGTCAATATGAACTTTTTATTATTATCTTCTACAGGCATAAAAAAAAACGTTTTCTTTAGTAATTTGCATATTACTTTGCTGACACAACTGCGAAAATCCCTATCTAAAATTGCTAAAAAAACAAAACATTTATCTTATTAAAAAAAAGCGACTTTTTTGGCATTTTTTTTAATCTTTAGGCACATACCATCAAAAAAAAACTACTAAAACAAGTGTGCCATATCCTAACCGACACAAATAAATTAGAACAAAAAACGCAACCTGTAAACCTACAAAAAAAAACAATTTTATCATAAGCTCATTCATAAAAAGCAAATCCAAATAAAAAGCATTAGAAAAACCGCTAAAACGTCTTTTTATGTTCCCTTTTTCTGGTCTTTTTTACAAGCAGATTTGTCACATCACTAGAGTCCCCTAATGACGACAACAACTTGACTGGGCGTCAGGAAAGCAACGAGTGGAAGACTGCCATATGTGTTTGGATGTTATGTGACGAAGATGTGAAAAAATGCCCGACAGCGTGTAAAAAAACGTCTATTTCGGAATTCTAATGATCTGAAATGAGCTACAGTATGGGTAACTTAATACCTTTTATAAACTTTGAAATTTGTAGTAATCTGTCGTGCGATGAAAAGAAAAATAATCCTATAATGAACTTGAACAATAATAAATTACTGCATGTGTTATGTATACGCATACAAGGGTATTATACGAATTAAAATATACAGGGTGATTCTCTAGGTCGTTTTAAGAAAAAAAGTTCCTATGAACATATGTCCGGAGTTGCTTCGTTTTTGAGATACAGGGCGTTGAAGCTTAAAGAAAAAAACGGTATTTATAAAATATCATAAATATCCTAAAACCGATTTGGTCGAATTTTGGTGCAGTTATTTAAAGTAATAAGATGCTTATTTAGCTCTAACTAGATTGAAATTATTAGCTCCAGTGGCGTCTCAGTGGGCACCACAGCCATATTATTGACGAAAAAAGTACACCAATGACTTTTTACTTTCCTGTGTTTTCTTCATATCTAGCTTCGTTTTCAAGAAAAAAAATAAAAACCACATTAACTCATTCTAAAAGCTATCCATGGACAACATAAAATAAAAACCAAAAATATAAAATTAACACTTTCGACCTTAAAGTAAATGAACAAAATGTCCACCTTCTGTTAAAATACAGGACTGCAACCGATTTGTAATTGAATGTCTGACACGTGCAAAAATTCCTGAAGTATTCCTTATGACATTGCAATTGTCAATTATCCGATTTCTCAAGTCATTTACATCTAGTACAGGAGTTTTATAAACAGGAGCTTTCAAATGGCCCCATAAATAGAAATCTAGAGGATTCAAATCAGGACTGTGAGGTGGCCAATTTTGAGGTCCTGCACGTCCAATCCAGCGATTAGGGTAGGTGATGTCGAGATGCTGACAAGCAAGAGCACTAAAATGAGCTGGAGCCCCGTCGTGCATAAACCACAAAAAATGGGCCAATTTGGTAGTCACAAATAACTCCTACCCAAACGTTCAGCGAAAATTGTTACTGAAAATGAATTTCTTTAATAACGTGGGGATTTTCGTCGGCCCAAAAATTGGTCATTGTGAAAGTTTATAATAGCATCTCGTGAAAAATTTGCCTCGTCCGTAAATAAAACATTTGGTAAAAATTATTATTGTATGCCTTGGTATCAATCAACCACCTGCAAAACATTAATCTTGTTTGAAAATCCCGAGGTAGCAGAGCTTGGACCCGCTGTATGTGATATGGGTACAGGAGGTTTCTTTTTAGAACTTTCCAAACGGTTTTTGAGCTGACTTCAAGCTGCTGTGCAATCTTCCTGGTACTGTTTGAAGGATCTTCTTCTATCGCATTAAGTATAGCTTCTTCTAATTCAGGCGTTGTTACAGTTTCTGGTCTTCCACCACCTGTATTTTTATTAAAACTCCCAGTTTCACATAACCTTGCGTGTAGCGTTCTAAATGTTTTAGCACATGGAATTTCTCTGTTAGGATATCTGTCCTGGTAAATTCTTCGTGCTTCTTCCGCATTTCCATTTGCTAATCCATAAATAAAGTGCATGTCAGCCATTTCAGCGTTGGTAAAATTATTCATTATGGATCACTGCTAATTGACAACTCTGAATTTTACTGATATGACAATACTATCACTGTGAGCTGGTCTCCAAAGCGGGTAAGTAGGTACTAGATTGGACTTCGCAATAATTTGTTATAAAAAGCAGATGTGGTATGCCAAAAATGTAATAATAAAAGTCGTACAAGTAAAATGTTTATTTTCATAGTAAACAAGATATGAGGTTGCTAAAAAAACTACAAAAAAAGTCATTGGTTCACCAAATCGTTTAAGGATATTTATGATATTTAAATATCGTTTTTATTTAAGTGTCAGACACTCAATGACAAATCGATTGCAGTCCCGTATTTTATGAGAAGGTGGACATTTTGCTCATTTACTTTAAGGTCGAAATTGTTTATTTTTTATTTTTGGTTTTTATTTTATGTTGTCCATGGATAGCTTTTAGAATGAGTTAATGTGGTTTTTATTTTTTTTCTCGAAAACGAAGCTAGATATGAAGAAAATACAGGCAAGTAAAAAGTTGTATTTTTAGCTGCTTAATCTTAAAAAATATAAAAAACTATATAAGAAAAAGTCATTGGTGTACTTTTTTTCGTCAATAATATGGCTGTGGTGCCCACTGAGACGCCACTGGAGCTAATAATTTCAATCTAGTTAGAGCTAAAAAAGCACCTTATTACTTTAAATAACTGCACCAAATTTCGACCAAATCGGTTTTAGGATATTTATGATATTTTATAAATACCGTTTTTTTCTTTAAACTACAACGCCCTGTATCTCAGAAACGAAGCAACTCCGGGCATATGTTCATAGGAACTTTTTTTCTTAAAACGACCTAGCCAATCACCCTCTGAGGTTTCGTACCGTAGTTAGGAAACACCCTGTATAAAAGTGTTTTGGGTTAGAAAAAAAAAATTCTAAAAAATTGAACACATTGTAATACGTCTTTCTGAAAACAATATTATAACAAAGTTTTTAAATTATAATCCAGGAAACGTACCATTTTACCTAGCAATTTTTGGTGCTTAAAATGTCTTAAAATTTTGACAGTAGGTAGGGAATAGCCCAAGGATCAAAATCTATATCATACCAAAGGGCGCCATTACTTTGGGTGTGGTTGCCAAACCATCTCGGGGGTTAATTTTTTTATATTTTTACCACAGGAATCAATAGACAAATGATTTTTAAGCAAAAAACGTTCTATGCATTTTTTTTGTAAAATGCATACTTTTCGAGTTATTCGCTATCGAAAATCGGAGTTTTTCGCTTATAAAATCAACGTTTTTGCAAATAACTTGATAAGTGTGGATTTTATCAAAAAAAAAACTGTAAATAATTAAATTGTGGCTTAAAAAAACGAATAAAATTTTTTTTTTTCTTTGTAATTGCTGTGGGACCAATACAAAAAAGTTGTGGTTTGTTAAAGGTTTGCTGTTATTCATCAAACACAAAATTTCAGAGTTTCCAAGGCAAATAACTCAAAATCTACTTGTTTTTCGAGGAAAACTAATAATATCCTTTTTGAAGCATTTGCAAAGACTCTTCTTTAAAAAAATATGTATCATAAATACCTATTGAGTGAGTTATGATTAAATTAAGGTTAGACCAAAAATTTTTTATTGCAAAAATCTTCAATAACAACCCCCTAACTACCACCCTAATTAAAGTGAGTCGTAGCCCTTTTTTAATTCTTTTTATCTATGTATTATAAATACATTTTAAAATTTTAACCATTAAAATTGCTTAATTTTGAAAAAAATGGAGCTGCAATTGAAAATCAAATTTCAGAATTTTAACAAAAAATTACCTTTTCTTCAAAATAACTTAAAAACTAAAGAGGTGCAAGTGAAAATCAAATTTCAAAATTTTGACAAAAAATTACCTTTTTTTCAAAATAACTTAAAAACTAAGGAAGATACCTAAAATTTACTAAGGTATCAAATTGTAGTTTTTGAAACAAAAAACATTTTCCTTTTTTTAATTCACTTTATGACGGAAATTAAGTGAGATATATACGTTTAAAAAGCGTGTGTATAGACTTTTAAAAAAGTAAGGGTTTTAAACTGTTTTAATGTATAGGACCTTATAGCTCTTACAAAAAGAAACCAACAAAATGATTTTTTATTACAAAAACTGAAGGAGTTGTGCTTAAAAAAACAGTTTTTTGGAGCATACTTAGCTATCATGTTGCAATACTTTAACTAATGTTTTAAAGATTAAACATTTATTATTCAAATTTTTTGAGCCCAATTTTACTTGATTTAAGCTTTAATATAAAAGTGAAGTAAGTTTTAAGGGTTTTAGTAATAAGGGGTAGTTTTTCCCCCTAAAAAATTAAAAAGTGCTTATCGGCGTAATGCACACTTTAAGGGTGAATCGAACTTACGTCCAACTTTTCATGCGATTCGATGCATTTTTTAAAAAATCCGCGGTTTTGTACTATTTTTTTCATTGTAATTTTGTAAGGGGTGAATTTTTGAGGATTAAAAAATAATAAAACTAAATTGGTCATACTTTTAAGCAGTCACATTTTTTAATTACAACTCTGTGACAATATGTTAATTTTTTATTATAAACATTATTATTATTAAATCATAATAAGGGTATATTCAAGAGTTAAAATGTAATAAATAATGTTTCAAAGAATAAAATACTCATCTTTTAACCTATTTGAACCTAATTTAATGTGACTTAAGTTTTAATATGTAAGTTTTGAAGGTTTTTGCAATAAGGGGTAGTTTTCACCCCAAAAAAATAAAGAGCGCCCATAGGCATAATATAGATTTTCAAAAGGAGGGTAAGTTAGGCTTAATTCTAAATTTTTATGCAAATCTATACTTTTGCACTTTTTTCAGCTTCGTTTCCTGGACTATTAATAATATGCATCTTGTTGTTAGGGTATAATTACACTTCATTTAAGATAAGAAAAACTAATTTAGTAAACGGTCTTTGGGTAAAGTATAGGTGTTTATAAGTAAAACGAAAAAGTCAAAATACCAATAGGCATACCATACTGTTGCTGATGCTAACAGAAAATTTTGAAAGACATAGCACCTTTGCTTAAAAACTATCATAACTCAAAAAAGAAATGTATTACAAGTTCCTTTAATATATGGAATTGTCATGAACATTTGGTCACGTGAAGTCTCGTTCAAGTTCAACTTCGGAAATGATCCGCAGAATTGCGAATAAGTATAATATTAAAACGGCATTTATATCCCAAACTACTCTTAGAAGTATCCTAACTAAGACAAGACCAGACAACAATATTTAAAATAATGACTGAATCTACCAAATTCCCTGTGAATGTGGTGGGGTATACATCGGGGTAACAAAAAGACCACTCGAAGTTAAAGTTAAAGAACACAAAAAACATACAGAACGAGGTGAAACGTCGAAGTCAGGGATTGCCGAACACGCTTGGTCAAAACAACACCGCATACAATGGTCGGAACCAAAAACCATTCATAAAGAAACCCACTGGAAGAAAAGAAAATTTAAGAAGCTGTAATTATTGTAAACAACCAAAATGTATTTAGTAAGCCTAGCATCGATATTCCGAATATCTGGCAGCCGTTGCTGAACCTTGAAAAGTCGGTTAAGCTTCGGTGAACAAGGGATAATATATAAGTCGTAGCTTTTAGGAATAGTTTTTAGTTATCACTTTAAAACGATTGGAGATACATCACTAACCGAAACGTTATGTAACAATTAACAAATAAAGACAATGAAAGTCCAAGATTTTAGTGTTATTGAAACCATTACATCGTCTAACACTTTCAAGAAAATATTCCCGTTTATTACAAATTTTTTTGCTAATGTAAAAGCTGACCATTACAAGCCATTGTAAGGGAACTACTTAATACTTATAAAGAAATGGGATGGAAACGTGTCTCTTACAATACAGTTTCTGGACTTTTATCTCGATTTTATCCCAGAAAATTTTGGGGCTGTAAGTGACGAACATGGGAAACGAATTCCCCAATACATTTATGCCATGGAAAATCGATATTAAGGCAAATGAAGAGTCACTTTGGTTGTTGATTATTGCTCTTAACCAAATTTAAACGAAATATCGCTGAAAAGCATCCAAAACAACACTTCCCCTAATATTTGAGTAAAAAGTTGAGTCGTAAAGCAAAAAACTTTGAGAATAGAAAAATTTTAAGTCAGTTTTCGGCTTTTTCGGCAAATTTTACAAAATTGCACCTAATTTTGTCCATGTCACACAAAAAAAAGTTAATTTCTGTTAGCATTGTACTAAATAGGTTGCTCTGCATTAAAAAGATACACTTAAAGATTCTTCTTTACAATGTTGCTTTAAGTATAAGGATTTATTTTCGATTAATAACTGAAAACAAATTTCACACAACATCCCGATAAACATCCGGAAAAACTACAGCTGTAAAGTGTAAAAATAAATAGCTAAAAAATGATATGAATTTAATATAATTAAACGGATCTGTTAAATTTGATCTGGTCGACTATAATTCGTGGGGCCATGTGTGTTTTTTCCGGGAACATCTTAGCGCGACGAGAGCAGATAATTTACTCGCAAGTGTTGGATTAACAGGCTGCATCGCTAGTAGACATGTATACAGAAGGTAACAAAACTTTCTTGTAAAAATAAACGCTTTTAATTAGCTTTAATTTTACTGCCGTAAAAGGTTTATAATGCTTTGTTTTTACATCGTAATTGATTTATACATGGTATCTAACACTTGTCGCAATAAACCGCTATATAATGTAAATTTAAGAGTACTCTATCGGTTATGCTGTATGTGCTATTGTAAAGATTAAAAAATTGTTTATTTAATTAAAATGTATGTTATTAAATCATATTTTTAAAAACCTAAAAAAACACGCTTCTATAGGAAACCAAACTAAAAGATAAAAATAGTTTTTAAGTATAAAGAGTTTATGTTACAGTGATAGAAGTTAATTATGACTAATTAATTTAAAATAAGACTAAAATAAAAATAAGTTATTAGCAAAATAATTTAATTATAGTAAAAACGCGTAGGTTGCTTGATATTAAATATTACAATTATTTTATTGGTAGCTATTTACAAAATTGGAGTTAATATAAAAATATGGTAAATTGCACCCCACACTTTTTTTCTTTAATTGAATTATTTTGTTAATAACCTAATTTTTACTTCTATTTTAAATTAATTAGCTATGATTGATTATTGGACTTTTGATCACTGTAACACAAACTTTATACTTAAAAATTATTTGGGACCCTATTCTGCTTAATTAAAGTACGCCTGAGCGTGTTTAAATCAAATTTTAAAAGCGATAATTTTAAAGGTTGCCTGGATTCATCAGTCCAAACGAGAAGACATAGAATTACTTTTGTTACAGTAAAACTGTCTTTATGTAAATAATAAAAACATGATCTATACTTTTAGCTTCCTGATGAAGAAATATCGTTTTCGACTTGCTATACTGATAATTGAATGTCGTCTTTTAAAAATTTTGATATCTATACTAAAATGATCTTACATTTGATAAAATATTTCAAAACTGTTTTTTTATGCTTGGACCCTTTAATTAGTTTTTTTGTCGCGTTCTTTTCTATGAAAGAAATATTTGTACAGTATGACCCAAATTTGACATATAACGCCTAATTTCAAATTTTTCATCCGGGACGTTTATAAACTTTTTTGTTTACAATGATATTTTACGTCATTAGGTAGTGTAAGTTCTGAATATACACCGTGTGTACTAAGAAAATTTTTCTAAATTATGAAATGCGGGATCGAGTCACGAAAACCCTCAGTTTTCAGCATGCAGAAGAAATGTTATTATGTGAATAAAATATGGTTTATTTTTTAAGTAAAATTTTGATGCTTAATACGTCGCAAACGACACGAAGAAAAAATTTGAAAGCAGTTATGTATAACTTGATATGTGCTTTAAAAATGCACCTAGACGAACTTGGATCCCAATTTTAAAGAAATCTTCGGTAACTTCATATTTCAACTTTGGGACATACTGTATAAATATTGCTTTTATAGAAAAGAGCGACGCTGTAAATACTAATCGACGGGTTCAAGCATTTTTTCAAAAAATAACTTGTTTTGGATTTATTGAATTTATTCGAACTGGAGACCCACAATTATGGGTCGTTGTCTTTTAGTGAAATCTCTCTTTTCACGAAGAGCCTTATCGTTTTATGAAGCGTTGGCGTATCATGCAAAATAATCAAGCTACACAATCTGACGCTATTTAGTCATATTGTGAAATTTCCTGAAAAGACTTGGCGATTTTCGCAAACTCACATTTTTGCCGAAAATAGTCTCTTTCATTATCCAGACTTTGTAGATCCAAAGAAAAAAAATAATTTGTAGATTATACTTCAGCTAAATCAATAAGGAAAAAAAACGGTACATAAATTACAAGAAAATGCCTGACGAACTCTTAATTTGCATACTTACGGTACACATATCCATAGTTTTTTCTCACGATGCTAAAGAAATAAAAACATCATCTATCTTCGCGATTGTCTCATATCTAATAGGCATATTTACCACTCAAATATTTACATAAATGACATTAAAGGTGCTCCCTATTGTACCTTTCTCAATTCCAAGTGGATTATGTAAATGACTCCTTAATCAGGACCTGACGAAACTAGAGGCTGAAGCCTTTAAGGACTTGCCGTAAATTGTAAGTTTGTATTACATGTAAATAACCATGATGGAAAACGCTATCTGAGATTTTTTGAAAATTATTGTCAACATTACTTTAAAAAAATAATGTCGCTACTTTACGTAGCCGGTTGGTAAGTAAAGAAAAATTAATTAAAAAAAATTAAAAAATGCAGAAGAACTTCTCCAAAAAATATTACAAGTAACATTTTTAAAGCTTGCTGATAGTGTCAAAAATTTGATCCCGTCCTAGAACCCAAGCATGCAAATATTGCATTTTACGGCACCTTTTAGATAACACAGTAAAGCGGTACCTCTGAATTACCCCCAAAAACGTCTGGGCCATGTCAGTCAGACGGGACCTACAGTTTTACGTGGCTTGCGAACTACACTAAATGGTACACGGTCTTTATCACTGTCACCCATCCAAATACTAACCACGGCCACTGTCGCTAATTTCACGGAAAGCGTTGTTTTATTTTAACTTGGCAAAAGATGAGGAGGATTTGTTCTATGGTCTTGGTCTTGCAGCAAGACCAAAGACCAAAGAAAGACCCCCTTCTCCTTCAAGAAAGACAAGACGGGGTTCGCCGAAGGATCCAAGACCGAGGGGTCAGACTACCAAGACCAAGACCGCCTAAATCTTGCACCTTTGTCACTTTTTTTTTAAATTATAATATTCAATTTTTTTATTTAATATACAGAGTTATTTCATACAGACATGACAAAAGTGTCGAACTGCCTAAAAGGCGATTATTTTATGAATCGGTTTTTAATAAAATAATTTAAATCGATCACTTCGTTTTTTAATAAAATTATCTAAAAACGATAACTAGTAGATTCAGTAACATTTTAAAAATTTAAGATTTGACTCAATGGTCCGATTCCAATGTTTTTTTTTATTGGATCTTGATCCACTTTGGATAAAAAATTTCAAATCAGGAAAACTTTTTTTGCCACACTTAAAGAAGTGGCTTTAGATTGCTCCTTTTAAATTTTAAATTTAAAGAAAATGATGGTTTAATAAAAAATATTTGTCATTTTTATAGGAATAATTTTTATATAAATAGATTTTAATTTCACTTCTGGTTTAGAAAAGAAAAAGTCAAAAAATCCAAAAAATAACGATACGTCATTTTTTTAAAACGGAAAAATATTAAAAAACTCCCAAAAATTACCTATATGACAGTTCAAGAATTTCCAGCCTAAATACAGGGGCTTTTTTTTAAAATTTTTTTTTAATTTTTCTATTTTTAGACTAAAAACTAAAAATAAGGAAGTTTTCTTAAGTGAAAGTGGATTTTTTGAAAAATTTTGAAATAAAAATAATTTTACATTTTACGCCCTTTTTTCTTTTTTTTATATTAGTTTTTTCATTAGAAGGTTTCGATATATCGATCTTTGTGCACTATCAACCTTTATATGCTAAATTTTATAAAGAAATTTTAAAATTTTACCAAATGTTTGCAATTTGAACATAGAAAGTTTATTTGAACTGAAAAGCTTTCTAAATACCTTTTTTTTAATTAGAAACCAATGTTTACATGTCAGAATCATTTTTATGAAAATTTCACATCTGGTTAAAATTAAAAGTTTTTTTTTCTGCCCTCAGAGTACTCAGTATTGTAATTTTATATGCTTTATCAAAGAAAATTTAAATATTTTCTATCAGTAAAATGAGGCGCTATAAATAAATAAACCCCTAAATTTAAAATATCCTTTTAAATCAAATAATTTAAATGTACATGTAAGGTTAAAAATGGTATATTTTAAATTTAGCAAAAAATATAGTCTCCATCTTTATTTATTTGAGAGTATTAAAAAAATATATATTTTTATTTAAGATTGCTTAGTTTAAATTATTACTACCAAAAAAGCAAGACCAGCAAGACTCTTGCAGCAAGACCAAGACCAAGACCGGTGGTGCAAGACCAAGACCAAGACCAGATTCTTTTGGGCTTGCAAGACCAAGAAAACCGGACTTGTAAGACCAAGACCAAACACCCGGTCTTGGTCTTGGTCTTGCTTTGCTCATCACTAGGTAAAAGCATAAACCGTTGGAATTAATTTATTTATTAAGTGATGTTATTGGTGAACATTTCCGTAATGTTTAATCAACTTTCTGGAAATATACACTGCGCACCAAAATTAAAGAATAATTTTAAAAATCGTGGTAAATCAAATAATCTTAATGTTTCGACTTTTGTGATATATGTTACTCACCTCCGGTATATTCTAAAGATTTATCGGTAGAATTGCAAAAACACCGATGTTGTTATCATATTTTGCAAGCAAATTAAAAACATGATAGCAATTCTTCATTTTATTCCAATTTAGTTTGGTTTGAATATGTTTTGCTGAATCGTCAATAAAGTTTTTTAAGTTTATTAGGTGTTTTCCCTTAAAATGAATCACCAGCAGCAAGAAAATCGAAATTTGTCAGAATCTGACTGTATTAGAATCGTTACTCTTCGCGAAGAAGGATACACTCAAGTTGAACTCGCTGAACGGTTTAATGATTTGGTCAACCATTTTAAGAGTTTTAACATGTTTTGCTGTAACTGGAAGTAACCCAAGAAGACCCGGTCAAGGCCGTAGAAGAGTTATCACTTCTGGTCAAGACCGGTTTTTGAGACTTTGTACACTGAGACAAAGGTTTATATCAGTACTTCTTTACAAAACGAATTTTTGGATCGTCATAATTTTAGAATCAGCCAAAATACGATAAGGAGAAGACTTGCCGCATACGACCTGCACCCTGGAAGGGCATCTACTGGCCCATTATTGACCAGAGAGCATAGAAGGCAAAGATTGCATTTTGTTCGTGAACATGTTATTTGAAATAATGAAGATTGGGGAAAAAATTGTTTATCGATGAATCCAGGTACTTTTTTCTGATGACAGGCGGAACAGAGTGTACAGAAGGTCTGGAGAACGCTACGCACAGTGTAACATTATGGGACTGTACAGTATGGTGGCGGCTCAGTAATGGTGTGGGGTGGAATTAATTTGGAGGCTCGTACGGCGTTAGTTCGGATAGATCAAGGGCGGCTTACGGCAGAAAGATATATTACAGACATTTTAGAAAAGCATGTCTTGCCATTTGCACCATTTGTTGGGGAGAACTTTATGCTTATGCAAGATAATGCCAGGCCACACATTGCAAGAACTATGCAATATCGTCAGGAGGTTGGAATTCCTACTATGGCTTGGCCTGCGAGAAGTCCCGACCTTAACCCAATAGAACACGTTTGGAACATCGTAGGGAGACGACTACGACAACTACCGTTGAAATTTGGAAAATTGAGAAAAATTGATCAAGAACGAATAAGAACGGTAATTCTTAGTATGAGAGATCGTTGTCAAGTAGTAATTAATGCCAGAGGAGGAAATACTTGATATTGGTTTAATTTTCTTAAACTTTAAAAATTTTCAATTTCGTCATTTCTTCATGATGCCAGTTTGTCTTATTTCAATACATTTTAGTAAACAAAAACGTTTATTATTTCAGATGTTCTAAAACCAACCTTAAAGAACAAATTAAAAACAAAAATGTTTTCATTGCGACTGAAATTATGATTTTAAAATTATGCGTTAATTTTGGTACTTAGTGTATTTAGAAGTTTCTTTTAACCGTGGAACACTTTTCGTTGGCAGAGCTGTTTCAAAAAAACAATGTCATTATACAATGGTTTGTTATTAAAATAACGTTATAAAACAACTTAAGTTGGATACATTTTTAAATAAAAAACTATAACAAAGATTGACAAAAATTAACAAGTTGTAAAATTCAAAAAAAGTTTTAATAAAAATACTTTATTTTCAAAAGTAATGCTGACAACGTTTAATGATTCTTTGTTCTGCAGAATTTGGCTTAGGATAGGTTAAGGATAAGTATTGGCAGATTCTTTTCGCAACAGCGTATATGATTGTGTTTTTGGGGCATTAAACTGGACTGGTTTTCCAATATCTTAAATTTGTAGTACTTTCCGCTAGTTTTCCAAATAATTCTTAGAAACTGGCTTAACAAACAGCTGAGTCTATATTGATTACAATGAAATGACAATAAAATTTGCTGAAGAGGTGATTTTTGTTTAAAAAATATAAGCATTTGTTTTAATTAAATTTTGAATGATTTGCTGCCAAAAAATGGAAACATGAATTTTTTTTCTTGCATGCTAGATTTAATAGGTATTGTAAAAACTACAATAAAAATGTAAGGGGACATATTTTGAGCGTTGCAAAAGTAAAAATGACTTATAGACCTACAAAAGTGAACTGAAACGAAAGCTCAACGTTCTAAATAAAGTTTCACAGATTACCATTTCATGCATACCTAATTATCCATCCACGATTTGCATACCCATACATTTTTCGCCGAAGACAAAAAACAAGAACAAAAAACCTCCAACCCTTTAATTTTTTCCATCTGCTCATTCTCCCTTAATTTTTTTTATCTTAACCTATTCTCTTACCTGCTTTCTCACGATGCTAAAGCACTAGAGCATCATTTATCTTTCATTTGTCTATTCGGTAATAGTCATTTTTGTCACGAAGTTATTTGCATACTCGCACCGTTGATGAGAGAAGAGCGCTTAGCTTAAAATTCCAACCCTTACGAGTCCGTCTTTCTACGGGTAGGACTTTGAGCGTATGCAGATGCGTTTCGGGGGATAGTTTTTACATATTATGCCGGTTATACACCTATAGTGCCTGCTATTATCTCTCGCACAAAAGACGTTTTTTAATTCTGTTTGTTTATGCTCGGTTTCATATGCAAAGGAATCCTCGGGGCCGAGAGTTTTTTTGGAGTATCGTAAAAAATAGATGGGATGGAGTTATGAATTGGCGGACCCGTATACCTTTCTGCGTAACCCTTTTTTAGGATTGAAAAAAAATGATGAAAGCACATAATAGTTTTTATGTTTAGTAGAGTTTTTTTTTATTAAACCGTTTTTAATTTCGGTTGCACATAAACTAAACTAGTAAACGTTCACTGCATTTTTGGTGCAGTTTTAACGTTTATAAGAAAATTGGAAAATGTGTGTTTTATAATATTTATTAAGAGTGCATTTACGCTACACCTTAGGGGTCGGGCGAAAGGACGCGGAGACGGTGGGCGAAGACTAACAAACTCCCACTACCACAATTTTTGTATAGCCGCATTAAAAATATTATATTTTATTTAGGTTCTTCCAAATTCGGTGCATCGATGCGATTTTGTTTTCGATTGCAAGCCTACAGGAGATAACGTTTTTCGGTAACTATTTTCCACTTAAATGACATAAATTATACATCATTTTAAAGGTAAGAAAATAATCTATGCCTCTGCTGTAACGGATTTTTGAAATATGAGTCCAGTTAAGAGAAAATAGAATCTAAACATAACCGATTTTAGGGTGACTTTCACTCAAGGAAATATTAAAAACTAAATCCAAAATTTAAAAACATTACAGCAGAAGCCTAGATTTAAGTGTTTTTCATATAGTTTTTGAAAATTATCGATAACTTATACCGTTTTTGAGAAAAACATTATGCCCCGAATCCCAAATTAGAAACGCGGCGCAAATGGACTCTTAATATTTTTATTTATGTTTATCAGAATTTTTTTTAGTAGTGTTAAATTAGGTTGTGTGTTTAGAGATTAATTTAGACCTCATACTTTAAAATTATTTTAAAAAACGGTATATATACAAGGTGTTTCTAAACCTAATGTATTTATGAAAGGGAGTGATTGTACAAACGATTTTAAAACGTTCTATAAACATGTGTTTTTTAAGGCTTAGTTAACGATTTACCGGGTGTTTATCTTTTAATACATTTTTGGGGTTTTTGACACGCATTGTATACCGGGTGGTGCATTGCAATTTTTAATGGGGTCAATTATTGGCTTCCCTAATTATTTTTTTGAAAAATTCTATCGAAGCTTATTGAAGAGCATGCAAATCTTTGTCTATGGTAAAAACTTTAAATTTTTCGGTTACACCGTTCGCGAGTTAGATATTTTTAACAATTGTTACTTTATTATCGCGCATATATATAAACAACAAAAAAAAACCATTTAGTTGATTTTTTTGCGGTGCAAACGGTGCAACAGAAAAATCTAAAGTTTTTATTATAGACGTAGATTTGCATGCTCTGCAACAGATTTTTTTTCCAAAGCAATTGAGGAAATTATTGACCCTATTAAAAATTACATGGGATTTTCTACAAACACTGAAATCTGTCATTCCCTAAAATGACTAGTTAGTACATGTATTACCGGCAAACAGCGTAAAAACCTTATTTGACTAACAAGAACCAACCACTTAGTCATTTCCTGTAATGCTCAGGCAAACAATTATTTAAAAATTATTATTACTCTGTTTTCCTAAAACGGATTCAGGCATTACAGACAATGACTGAATAGTTATCATTAAACACTGTAATGATAAGATTTAATACGCTGTTAGCCGGCAATTCCCAAACCGTCTAGTAATTTTAGGAAATGACGGATTTTAGTGTTTGACGCTAACATATATTTTATTATGGTTCCTTTATAAAAAAATATATCAAATTTAACACCCTGTCGATCTTAAACGAAGCTCTTGTTAATTTGAGTAAAGGGGGTGTATAAAAAAACGTTATTTGTTTTTTTGTTATTAAATGGCGAATAACGGAGTTAATTTTTTTAAACAAAATTGGATCGCACATTATAGTGCATACGTTATAGTCCATCCTCGAAGATCCGGCGTTCCTAGGTTTGACTAGTCAATCCTCAGGTCTGACTTAAAGTCTTAGTCAAAGCCCAAACAAATTAAGTGTTTCGGCCTCTGACTTAAGAATTTTCGTTAAACCTAGGAGAAACTAATTTGGTCAGGCAAACGTTAAAACTCAATTTAATGAAATCGGAGTTTGACCAGTCAAACTTCAATTAGGTATTAGAAAGTCTCAGTTTGTTAAATTAGGAGTAATTAAACGATTTTTTTTTATTTTAATATTTATTGTTGTTATATTGTCATTAAAATAAAAAAATAGTCTTTATTCAGACATGGTGAGGCATTATGACATTTAAAATTGCACAATACGTCAGATCTCTTACATTTACAACTAACCAAAACTAACCACAATTAACCGCAAGTTTCAACTTATTTAAACGTGTTACAAGTACAGACGACATTTGACCGAGTTTGCCAAGTCTCTTCTAGAATAGACTAGGCAAAGCCCGAAACAGATTATTTTACTTTCGACGTTTGACTGAAAAGTTAGGAACTTCTAGGTTTGACCCAAAATACTTTAGTCAAAGGCCGAAATTGGAATTTTCGGGGTTAGCCCGAAGGCTTTGGTCAAACCTAGGATAAACGAGTCATTCCGCGAAGAGACTGCATATCGACCTTTGACTATGACACATATACTAATGAACCCATTTTAACGAAATTCGGAATGATGTTTTATCATATCAAAAAGCTCGTTAGCTTCAAATATGAAGATTCTCAAGAAAGTCTAAAGGGTCCAAAAAAATTGTATAAAATACTACGTTTCTTTACCCTTTTTGGTTTATTGTTATTTTGCAAGAAGAGTAATGCATTTGGCGATTTCCAATTAATCCCGTCATGTAGGAAATTTAATAAAGAACATTTTATTTTTCTACAATTTTTCCCCACTACCAATACTTACAAAGTTATGAGCAACTAAAGTAAAAAAAATGCGATTTTTTTCTTCTTTCCTTTTTTACATTTTGTTTATTTACAAAATATTTTTGGATATTTTAGTAGGAAGCTACTCGTTTTAAACATTTTGCTGAAGGGTTTCAATCAAAAACGTGCCTTTCACTTCGTACATCCAACCAAAAATACAGATAAGGTTTGTGTTATAGCATGTTTCGCAAAAAAACATTTTTATAAGTGTATACTTTGCACAATCACCCTGTAAATGAAAAATTATTTAATTCTGATAGATTTTTAATCTCATAGCATTACAGAGATCCAAAGATCGCAACTAAAACTGTTGACCCGAGATACATCTGTGCGTTTTAGTTTCCGGGGCAACCCCTCAACGAGACTGAAGAGTCAATGACTTGGCGTGGGAAGAAGATTAAATAAAGAAAAAAATCCCTTTTAATGGTTGTTTACATATGTTTAAGGGGTATTATTATTTTGTATAGTGGCACTTTTACTTTCTTTTGAACCTTTTTAAATAATGGCGAGTGTGTATTCGTTAAAAGGATAATAGTAAAAGTGTCCTTGAATATCGGTAATTAAATTTTAAATTTAACAGGTACAGGGTTAATCTAGACCAGAGGTTCCCAAACTTATTTTGTCTAACGCCCACTTTGAAAATCAGTTATTTTGTAGCGCCCCCCCATTTTTTTCACCTTAAAAATCTCAATAACATATTAGTCTCGCCTGGCGTTTAATTATACCTATATTCTAAACGACACTTTTCTAACCAGACAGAGCAAAAATAATGAAACTTTACAATATTAGAGTATCTTATTCAAAATTAACAATAATCAACATTGATCAATAATAATTCAACTTTACAATATTAAGATTATCGGAGTACCGAGCAAGGTGCGTGCATGCTGGAAACGTCACGTCTAGAGGGGGAAGTACAATCTTTTACTAAATCGATTCATTTGATTCATTCACTTGAAAAGATTTGTTCCCAACCGATTCACTTTATTAGCCGGTCGGACTAGGTCGGTTTTGAATTACCAAAAATGTGGTAGATCTTAAAAAAGAAATGATTTACATTAATTTCATTTTAAATTATTATTTTAAAAAAATATAATTGGAATAAAACTTTTAAAACTGTAATTGATAAAACCTTCCTCCAAATTAAGTCTTTGTTCAAAAGAATAGTTAAAAAAATAAAACTTTTTAATTGCCAAATAGGCATATAGCCAAAACTGACTCGAACCACAATAAGCATACATTGTTTCCAATACTTCTCCTTCAAGTGCCATATCAGGTCGGCAATTACTTGGGCAAGTCTTTTTCATTCTGCGCCAATCGGAATAGTTCCTCTGCGCTGCGTATGCCGGTCCATCCACGGATGTTCCTCAGCCAGGACTACTACCCCTCTATCCTTCCACTTTTCCTTAATCAGCTACAGCTTAAAAAGGCCTCTCCGCAGAGGATAGTCCGATACGAGATTTTCCTGCCTAATACACCTCTGGAATGTTAAAATCGAAAATAACAGATCGCTCGCCACTTCCAGATCGTAGCACAAAACGACCGATTTGCCGAATAAAAAACCTAATTACCGAATCTTCGAGTTCGAGTCCGATTCTGACTTAGTGACCTTTTGAACGAAACTAGGTTCGTTTTTCATCACAGAGCGATCGAGCAAGTGGCTCAAAAAGAATTCATTGAAAACCGGGAATTAATTTATTCGAATCGGCACTAACTCGTTCTTTTTAACGAATCGTTCGCGAACGACACCCTCTAGTCACGTCGTCGCCGGCCGGCGCGAGCCGCGGCTGAATTTGGGCACCTGCACTCCGCAAATATGGACCGACGAACGTTGACGGACTAAAAACAGGATTGCAAAATAATCGTACAAATTTGTTCGCGCAAGACGGAATTATAATTGAACCTTTTAATTTTAATTTTATTTGTTCCTGGTCGCAACAATATGTACCTATTTTAATACGTGTCTTTGGAGGTGAGGACCTCACCTGCGACACTTGAAGGCACGAATATTTTTCAGTGTCTGATAACTATTACTAAAAATCTTAAGATATAAATAGCGTTGTGAACGCATTAAAAATATTAAATATTTAATATATTTTAGTCTATATTTGTACAGTATAATAGGATAAAAATATGAACTAATAAATGGATGTTGTGTAGTAGAAGGATTTTAATTTTGGTAAATTTTAAAATATGAAGTGGGAAGTTACAAATCACCGTCCCCCTTAAATCATATCAGCGCCCCCAATTTTTTCTGGGTCCCTTACCGCCCCCCTCTAGGCCTCCAGCGCCCCAAGGGGGCGATCGCCCACTTTGAGAAAGACTGATCTAGACCCTTTTAATTTATAAACACATATTGACAACTCCTAATGAAAGGGGGTAACCATTTACATTTTTCTTCAATGTAGTTCACTTGTAAAACTGCTTTTCTTAAGAATTAAATGAAATTGAAACATAGGGTTATAAAAAGTTTCCTTTATCTAATTGAAAAAAACGACATTTTTTTATCGTCAGTGAAACAAGATATTAACAATCAAATTGTGCATAATTAACGTTGTCAATATCTGTCATGTATAAAAGCCATGCGTTTATTTAGGAATATCTCGAAAACGGTTTATGCGATATTTTTAAAAAAAGTAATGCAAAACGTTAAAAAGGTTAACTAGGTTTGTTTATTGTTAAGAAATAGTGTACACTATTTTATTCTTTATTTACGTAATCTATTTTATGGAAGGTGTATTTTAGGACTAGATGGGTCCAAAAAGTGTAAAATATTTCTAAATAACGCACAGATATTATATTTTATGTGTACAGTCTACGCGCGTAAAATTGTCAAAAAAAAATATTTTAAGAAAATAGAACCTTAAAAATCGGAAAAAAAATTAGCCGTTATCTTTATTATGAAAAAGGGGTGTATAGTTTTTTGCTATTTCTAACTAATCCCATAAATGTGTTGGTCGCGGAAATATGGCTGTGCCTTTTAAAGGGGCCGTCCATTAATTACGTGAGGCAATTTTGAAAAATTTTTTGACCCCCCCCACATGAGAGATTTGGCTCGACTCCCCCCCCTCTAATCTCACGTGAGATTTTTCAAAAGGCGTATTTTTGTTTTATTAAAAAACATAATTTGCTTAATTATCTTTATTTATGACTAGTATTTTAAACTACTGAGAACGCAGTCTAGAGTCATGGTGAGAAAATATAATTTTGTAAGATTAGCTCATCGTTTTAGCTATATTTTAGTGGAGAAACATGTTTTACTTATTGTAACCAAGTGTTCTCGCAAGTTTTTTGCGTGTCTTTCGGGAAAAAAATTGCGTAATATTTGCCTCCCTCTCCCCACGTGAGAATGGGTGAGATTCGGCTTGAACCCCCTCCACCCCCCTAAATGCCTTACGTTATTAATGAACGCCCCCAAATTAGTACAGCAAATAATCCTGTTTGTACCAAGTAAAAAACAAAAATTATTTTTTATAAAAATCCATACAGAATTAGGTTGGGGTCTTCGTGCATATACCTATAGAGGCTCTTTGCCGCTTGGCCGTGCGGACAAGCATGCACGAGAGAAAGAAGAGTAGGTGTGTAACCTTTCTCTCTCGCTTCAAAGTGCTGATTGGAAGATGTCTATACCCCGCTCTGCGTGCTGATTTGTCAGCCAATCCCTGTCGACCAATCAGCACGTTGAAAGGTTATTCACCTGTTCTTCTTTTCTCTCGCACGCTTGTTCGCACGACCATGCAGCAAGCTTGTCTCTATAGGTATGCTGGAAGGCTGGATTAATTATAAGGTAAGCAGTGCTGCAAACACAATTTTTTTTAGTGAAAAATAAAAGTCCCTAGATGTGTGTAATATATTTAATTGCAAACAGCAATTTAGTGAAACTCCCATTATTTTCAAGCCGAATTCTGCTGGCAGTACTGCGCGTAGAAATGTTATCAAAGGGAGGTAATAAAGTGTAAAATATTTTTTCGTCTCCGAATTCAATATTAATTAAAGGTCCTCTATGAGTTACATCTGATATCAGATCTGAGAAACTAAATATTAGAGTGCTATCGTCTACAAAAATATGAATGGAATGGATGGTTAAAACATTGTGTAAATGTAAGAAAGAAACAAAGTTGGTACCAGTTCTGAGGTCTGGGATACCAAAGCATTAATTTGGTAAAAGCCAGAAGAGTTATAATCTACAATAACCAAAGTACGTCAATAAAAAAAAACTGAGCCAAGGGGGAAAAATGAGTAAAATAAAATTAGTAGGCATCGGTCTCGGCTTTCAATTTTGAAATACAAAATTCTACTTTAAAACTTTGTGAGTTGATTTATTTTAGGGTAAGAATTAGGGCGTTTTTAGTGTGGCATAGAATATTTTTTATTTTCAAATTTAAAACCAGGACGAATGCCTATAGCTTTTGAATCAAAAGTTAAGAAAATGGAGTTTGTTTTTAGTTTAATGAAAATAGAAAGAAAATATTAAACAAATCAATGTAATTACGAAGAATGAAAAATATATTAAAAAATACACCTATTTTGTGGGCTTCCAAGGCGTTAATCCCTAAAAGCACCAAAGGGAAGAAAGGGTAATTACCGTTGGACATCAGCG